>MU223453.1:719173-733897 GCA_018584345.1 Thuja plicata | reverse complement strand
CCTTGTGTGTTGGCATGGCTAGTGAATGTGACTAGCATAGGCTTAACTTTACCCAAGAGTTACCTAGTATAGTCCCAATGCTTACCCTAAGGTTTAGGAAGATAAGATTGAGTCAAGAGAGATTAGAGTGAGTCTTGAGGGTTGGATTTTCGAGAGTTAACCTTGGGTGGAGTTTAGGAGGGTCATTTGGGATCCTAGGGAGTAACTAGGGTCAAAACTAACCAGCCCACTTGGTACCTTAGGGGTTAGTGGTCATTTTCAGCCCATTAAGAGTCTTGAAACTCATTTATGACTCCCCTAAAGTCTCCATTTTCATAAGTGGCGAATTTGGAGAGTTGGAAGACTTGGTTAAGCCATCCCTTCTTTCCTTACAAACATTTAAGTCCATTTATGAAGAAGGCAAGTGGGGAGAGTAGATGGATTAGAGTCTTCCCTCCATTTATGAGTCTTGATATTTTAGGAAGAATGCCTATATAAGGAAGGCCTTAGAGGGAGTTTTGGGTACACACCCACTCTCTACTTTTAGAGACAGATTCATTTGTAGGAGTAAGACTTGAGAGAAGGAGGAAGGATGAGAAGGAGAAGCTCTTCACAAACCACCTTGCATTTACCATAGCTTGGATTTGAGGTGAGTTTCCTTATTAGCATAGTTAAGAATAGTTATTGTTTTCATATGTGCATAGCTTGAGAAATACATGATTGAAGTTTATCTTATTGTTTTTAGCTTTGTGGGTTTTCATGGAGTTTTTGTGTTAAGTCTTGTATGAAGTTTTGGTTTACTCAATGTATGTTTTATTGAGTTCTTGTCTATGTTGTATTTATTTTGTGGTCATAATTGTTTTGGGAGTCTTCAAGGCAAACTCATCCTTGGGAGGACAGAGTACCTTAGGAGGGTGATAGGTTGAGACACCAGGAGTGTAGAGTCTCCAAGTGTGGAGGGATAAACATGGGTATATGGATGCCCATGATGCCAAGCATGCCTAAGGACATTTGGGGGTGATAAGGAGAAGTTAGATGGCTAAAGGCCATGGCTTGAACCTTGTGAAGGTTGTTTGTTTAAATTCATGTGTGACTTAATTACAGTTTATTATGCTTGGGCTTCTCCTCCCGGGCTAGTACACTATCACCCCACTTTTGGAGAATGTTTCTTGGAGACCTCCTTCTTGTTAAACCTTGGGAGGGAATTTCTTGATGAACTATTGTTGGTTTCAAAATTGTGAATACTTGTTTTTATGTATGTCTCACGTTCATTTTTGGATCCCATAGCTTGGGGGTGGCCTTGCAAAGGCCTAGGTTGGGAGGTGAGCCTCCATGGTCAACCAAAGATTTCTATGCAGGTTCAGTTTGAAGCTTTTGGAAGGCTTGTATTGGTGTTCTTTTGGGAAAACACATATGGTGGTCTTGTGATCCATCCTTATAAATGAGCTTGTTTTTAAGCCAAAATGTTATTATGAAGTCTTGTAAAGTTGTTTTGAGTAAGAGGGCTTGTGTAAATGTATTCCTATTTTTGTAAATTGTAAATCAACTATGTTATAGAGAGGTATTTATGTGAATACAAAAGAGAGATTTTTATCTATGTTGTTTAAATAATATTGATGGTTAAATTATTTTTTAGTTATAATGATTTTTGCTTATCAGGTTTAAAGAGGGATTGAAATCCTAAGGTTTATAACTTTAAATGTTGTTAAAATATATATATGACAAACTTTCAACTGTTTTAAATTTGTAAAATTTTGCAAAGGTTTAGAAAGGTAGTATGTCTTCTTCTCCTATAGTTAATATAACATGATTAAAGAGAAATATATGATCAACGAGCTAAGGTTATAATGCCCAAATTTTGGGGCATGACAAAGAGAAAGAAAATAAACAACATTCATAACCATTAATCATAATTAAATCAATTAAAAAACACATGAACATGCAAACCAAGAGTCCTCCTTCATTGTTCTCCTTATCTATGAAATGTGGGCTCTCATAAATGAGTGTTCAATGTGCCAGCATGAGAATTAAAAGTAATTGTGGTTAATAAATTAAGATAATTAGCTATATATTTATAATAATTTATGGAGTTCCAATCAAGATTCCATAATTGGTGGGATTTATTGCATGTGATTGAATATTTAAACTTAAAGTGAGTGGGAGTTCAAGTCAATTGATTGTCTGTAATAGAATAGATTGATCTCTTACGAGGATAGATTGAAGAATTGGCTGAATTGATTGAAGATTTAACTGATGAGGTGGAATAAAAGACTAGATAGATAAATAGATAATTTATTTTATTGATTATTTAGGAGAGATAATTATGGATCCAGAAGGTGTGATTGAGAAGTTAACTAAAACTCATAATTGGAAGGATAGATATGATAAAATTGTAATATTAAAAATATGGTGAGCCACATATGTTATGTTAGGAAGATGGCTCACCAAATCAAATGTGGATATGTAAGGGGATGTCCTATGTTACATTTTAAACACCCAAAAAAAGATTCACCCTCAAAGCCAAAGCATATTAGCAAAGATAAAAATGATGAGGGGGCTCTAATACTAGATCTAGATTTCAAGATGGAGTATTAAGGATTGAATCACTTTTACGTTAAGATGTATATGATATGTAAAATGATGTGGAAGACTATGAAAGGAATGAAAAATATGATAAATGAAATTACAGCTAACTAAATATGATATCATATCTGATATATAATACTAGATACAAGACTAAAAGAAGAGTAATGAACTCACCTTGAAGCTAGGAGATGAGGTACAAACTTTAGATGTGGAAGTTACTGTCGAAGAACTGTCATAATTAGGAACTTTTCTAGATTTGGAACCCTGATACCTATAAATTTTGAATATGAAATTTGTAGATGCTCGGGACAAATATGATACAATTCAACCTCATCCCATAAATTTGAGCTTGTCCTTGAGGCACAAAAACTAGTGAAAACTGTAGCAGACCTGTCACTGGTTCTGTATCTTTGAACTTCCAGATCTGAAACTCTGAAAACTTGTTCTTGCACACAAGAAGAAGAGGAAATATTTGTGGAAAGTGGATTTCCTTGGTAAATCCCCTATATAATAATTAACCTTGAAATGAAATAGTAAATTAATGTAAACAAGATAAATGTTAGATTTACCTTACATGAAAAAATCTCATGGATGGATGTAGAAATCAGTCAACTCCACAAGGATGCTTATATATTTGGAATGTGTTTGTATAATAAATTATTCCTTCAAAAATGCAATGGATCTACACTTTCCAATTCCTAGATATTCAATGAGTGTATGCTTGAAATCTTGAATGGAAGAGAGGAATGGATCTTCTTGATTTCTTGAGAATTCCTCTACTTGGCCACCATGGGAGAGAATATTTCCTTTTCTTTAATTAAAGAATACTTGGAGACTTTGAGATCTTCAATGGGATGCTTTAATTAAAATCTTGAATCCACAACTTCAATTGCATAACTTGAATGCTTTCACTTGATTAATCGATAGCTTGCACAAAGATTTCATAATAATAGATTGTAGATTGTTTGGATTTCAAAATGAGAGGAGAAGACCCCTTTTATACTCATTTTGAGACATGGAATTTCCAAGCTATCCACAACTAAGATAAATAAATAAAACACCCCCAAATTAGGCTTAGAGTCCACTTAAAATTGTTTCCCAAGCACAAGGATGATCTAGGTCAGCCTAGTTCAGACATGGTTAATTTTAAAAGCAAATCTAAGGCTTGGGAAGTGTGCAAAGTCTCAGGGAAAGAACATGAAATATGCGGGAATAAAGCATAAAGACATTGTATCTTGGAATTGTTAAAATGGATTCTAATAGTTCCTAAAAGACATCGAATAATGGGTGTTAAATTTTTAGGATGGTACATTTATCCCCCGCTTTAATGGGAGTATGAGACAAACTCATGTTCATGGTAAAGTAGATCAAATGAATAAGATGATCTCATTAAGGTCAAGGAGATAAAGAAATATCAAGCCCCCAAGTGACTTAAGTCCTCATCAAAACCAAAATAACAAAGGTGTAGAGAGAGAGAGAGAGAGATCACTAAGTTTAAGGGAACAAGCCCCCAAATCCTAGGATCTTATCTCATAAAACCACATGAAAGGGCACACAAAATAAGATAAAAAAGACTCACAAAAGGGGTTAGTTCTAAAAACAAATGCTCCAAGTCAACTAGTTGAAGAGACCTTGATAATCAAAATGTATTTACCACTAATATCATTCTTGGAATTTTATTTCAACAGAATACATCAAAGATAAGACAAGGAACCATGATCCAACCAACAAGAAAAGTTTTTTATGGTACAAAATTATGGAAGAGAGAGAAAGAATCATGAATTTGATGAGATAGAAAGCTATATTATGCTAGGTGATCATTGGAAGAGCATATATTCTATTGGACACTGAGTTGGGTTATGTTTTTTGTTCCTTGAGAGAAAAGAGGAGGAAGAGTCTCCGGATTGTACCAAATGAACAATGGGGTTTAGTCTCAGGATCCACTCAAAAATAGCATCAAATTAGTCTGTGTGTGTGTGTGCAAAAAAAATATGAAACAAAGTGTATTCCTCCATGTTAAAGCTATTCCAAATTCCTTAATGGGAGAAATGTCTTTAACGGAGTGTACATGCATCCACAAGAAACTTTTCCTTGATGAAATTCCCCCAAGGAAGGACAAATCAAGAGAATGAGCACATGAAAAAAGAGAGCACAAAAGGGATCTACAAACTCTGGGGTCATTAGGTCATATGATAACTCAAGTAAATGAGAATTATATCAAAATGAACTGTCATCATCCCCAAAAGGAAGTAGAACTAAAAGCATAATGGAAGAAAAGAATGTAAGAGTTACAAAGGAGAGTCTTTTTAAGATAGAATCACAAAGACTAAAAAGAATAGGAAGTGACTGTTTTGCATCATCCCAAGCAAACAACACAAAGGCACATTTACAAACTGTGGCACAAGCATGGCATAACATGTAATGACATGTAGAAGAAGAGAGATACAAATAGAAGAATGTGTGCAATATTACAATTCCTTTATCACCTTGCACCAATGAAGAAAAAAAGTCATTTAAATAAATCTAAACAAAACATGAAATAGGCAGCACAACACGGGGGATGCACATCATGAAAAATAGGCAAACAAAAAAGAAAAGAGAATCCACTACACAAGAGGAGCTAGTCAAGTGTATCGCCTGCCCCACCATATCATTCCATAGTGTATAGGGAAGGTGGAAAACTCACAAGAGGATCAACATCACACGCAGCATATGGAACAATGGATAATTCCAAACAAGGACCCTACTCTAAAGACATGTCATGTTGTTCATTACTAGGAGTGATAGAAAACTATTGTGAAAGCATAGATGGTAAATCATGATCAATATCAATAGTCTCATACATGTCATCAAAATCACTAGCATGAATATTATTGTTAGCATCAAAAACATCATCATCAAGAGTATCTTCTTCATCTAGATTAATTGTAATAGAATCCAAGATATGAATAGCATTGTCATGTTTTTTTCTTTTTAACTATTTTTAAATTCACTTCCTCCATAGGCTCAGGCATGGGTTGGTCAAAGGGAAGCAAAATGAGATGTATAAGGTGAAGAAATTTTTTGAGAAGCACATTGTAGAGCTCTAGAAATACATTTTTGATGACCATCACGAGCATGATGGTTACATTTTGTCTTGCTAGAAATTTGACGTGGGATAGGTTCAATAAACATCGGGTCCTTTTCTTCTTTATGAGGAAGAATTGAAAGAACCACACTAGGTTGAGAGATGGATTGAAAAGTATGTGTATAAGAAATAGGAAGAGGAGGTGTAGTTAGTGTAGGAAGAAGTCTACGTCCAGGGAAAAGAGATGGAACATCCTTAGGTTTGCTAAGATTACAAATATTGTGAACCTTGTAGGCTTGATATGATCTAAAGAGATGGTCAGGATGAGTTTTAGTTGGTTGAGGCATAGAAGGCCAAAATAAATCAAGGTCAACTAAGTCAAGAGGCAAGAAATTTTGATAAAGACTATGATTAATAGTAATGATTTCTCTATTATAGGGAAATTTAACACATTTATGAATATGAAAAGTCATGGAGTGCATGGAGGTAAGCCAAGGAAGACCAAGTTTAACTTGAAATTGATCAAAAGTTGGAATAACAGTGAAGGTAACATCTGAGGTTTTACCACCAGCTCCAACAATGAATGAAATGGAACCATGGGAAGGATAAAGGAAACATTTGCAAGTTTGAATCCTAACATCAGATTTATCATAAAAATCTTTTTACAATTATTTAGTGTAAAGATGTTCTTTAGTTGTCACATTCACCATGCAAGTGGGATCAACAAGGGCACCACAAGTAGGAAGGTCATTAACCTTTGTGATAATATAGAGAGGATCATCATGTGCTTTAATTGTCTCAATAGGGTGAAATGTAATGCAAGTGAGAGATAGAGGTTTAGGTTTACTTGCTCAACTTGGTTAACAACATGATGGTCTTCATTAAATTTTTCATCATAGTCAATGCATCAGGAAGAAGAAGGTCGATCAATAGTGTTGGTTGAAAAAGATGAAAAAGGATTGGTAGAGATTTGCAAGTTTTGGTTGGGAGGTGTGATATATTTGTTTCCTTGATCATTGTCATTATCAATAGATATAGCCTTAGAATCAATAAGATATTGGATAACACTCTTAAAGTGGAAACACTTCTCAGCATCATGACCAGGATGACGGTGGTATTGGAAAAAGGCTTTGGGATCAAAGTATTTGGATTGAGGTTTAGAGGTGTCAATTGGTTTGACAAGAGGAAGTGTTAGCATATTATCATTAATTAAATTTAACATCACATTATGAAAATATTTATAAAGTTGAGTGTAATTATGAGTAGGTTCAAAAATAGATGACAAAGGAGCCACACCTTTAGATGTTACTACCACTTGTTCATCAACATTGTTGGATGATTTTTTGATTTTGATGTAGTTGTTCAATTTATGAAAAATTTTGAAATTGGATGTGTCATCAATCTTATCAATGGGAACATGCACCATTGGAGTGGTACTCTCAAATTGACTCACTTGTAGTTGATAATGATGAAGCATTGCACACAATAGTGAAAATGAAGAGAATTTAGAAAGAAGAATCTTATCTCTAATATTACTTTGTAAATTAGCAGTAAAATTTTGTTGCACATAAATATCAGGCACAAGATAAGAAATGTAAGCATGCAAATTCTTAAATCTACCAATGAAATCACTCATTATTTCTTTAACACCTTGTTTACAATGCATTAAATCAGTTAGAGAGATTTTAGGAGCAATGTTGTTTTGAAATTGTTCAATGAAAGAATTAGCAATTTTTTGGAAAGAAACAATTGAATAAGGAGGCAAGGAACAATACCATTGCAAGGCTTTGTCTTGAAAGGTTCTATTAAACAACTTGGCCATGAACCTATCATCATGAGAGAAATCACTAGAGAAGGTTTGGAAATTTTTAACATGTGTGGCAGGGTCACCCTTATCATCATAAGTCTCAATATGATGAATCTCCATATATTGCGGGATAAAAACACAGATAATATCCAAAGACAAAGGACTAGAAATATCACAAGTAGGAATGTTGAACATGGTTTGAGTCATGGAAGCAATTTTTGTTTCAAAGAAGACATAGTTTAAGCCAAGATATTAATGGTAGAATTGGTAGAAAGGATGGTAGGAGGAGAAACATGAGAAATGTTAGTAGCATTGTTGGAAATTGAAGGAATTTTTTAGTATGAAAAAGGAACATTGTGGTAAGTAGGCATGGAAGAAGGTATTGAAACACATGGCACAATTGAAGGGATATAAGGAAGAATAGGGTTAGGAAGACTCACATGTATAGGATTGGAAGTTTATACTGAATTTTTTATGATAGGTGGAGCATAAGTGGACACACTAGGGATGGAAGTAGAGATAGGTAAAGAGGTCTCAACATTTGTAGTGGGTGGAGTATAGCCTAATTCATGAGTACAATCCCTAATGGGTTTGATATTGGAATCAATAAGACAATAAATTCTATGAAAGAGGCTAACACCATGTTCATAACTATGAATAAGTTTCCTTGACCTTTCTACGATGAAAAGAGATTTAGGGTTATTATTTTATTGACCTAGCTAATTTTCAAACTTATCAAATTAATAGGAGATTTTATGGACTTGAGTAGGAGGAACCCTTAATGCTTCTTCTTTTTCATGTGAAGATGAGAAGATCTATTCTCCATGATAGGATTGGGATCATTAAGATGCATGTTGGTCTCATCTATACTCCTTGGAAAGGGGGGTTTGATATCAAGGGAACCCATAAGTCTATGACTTCTTAGAATTGGAATACTATAGGTTGGACTCAAAGTGATGAAGCTCATCCATAAGGGAATGATAGGAAAGAGAAATACAATGAAATTTGAAAGAAAAATATAATTTAACTATCAAATTTAAGCATGTAATGTAAATGTAGATATCTAAATATAATATGATATAAATGAAAAATATAACTAGATATCTAAATGCCAAGAAGGGGAATCTAACGCTAAAATAATAATGGAAATGAACTAAGTCGGGTTCACCAAAATGTAACATAAAAAATATGGTGAACCACCTATTTTATGTTAGGAAGATGGCTCACCAAATAAAATGTAAATATGTAAGTGCATATCCTATGTTACATTAGGAACACCCGCAAAAGGCTTCACCCTCACACCCAAACCATATTAGCAAAGCCAAAAATGATGAAGGGATGCTAATTCTAGATCTAGATTTGAAGATGGAGTATTTGGGATTGAATTCCTTTTATGTTAAGATGTATATGATATGTCAAATGATATGCAAGACTATGAGAGGAATACAAACTATAATAAATGAAATTACAACTAACTAAATATGATATCATATCTGATGTACAATAGTAGATTTAAAATGAAAAGAAGAAGAGTGAACTCACCGTTA
The DNA here is from genome assembly GCA_018584345.1 of Thuja plicata. Lineage (NCBI taxonomy): Eukaryota > Viridiplantae > Streptophyta > Pinopsida > Cupressales > Cupressaceae > Thuja > Thuja plicata. The sequence goes on along the minus strand of MU223453.1, from coordinate 724,911 downwards.
ACCTAGGAGAGGAGGAACAGACTTCAGATCTGGAAATGACTATCATAGAACTGTCAGAATTGGGAACTGTTCTGGATCTGGAACCTTGATACTTATAACTCTTAACTGTGAAATTTGCAGATGCTCAGGACAATGCTGACTCAAGTCAACCTAGTCCTAGAAATTTGACCTTATCCTGGAGGAACAAAAACTGATGAAATCTATAGCATACCTATCATTGGTTTTGTATATCTGAAATTTTAGATCTGAAACTTTGAAAACTTATTCTCGCACACAAGAAGGGGAAATTGTTGTGGAAGTGGGCTTACCTTCATCAAGCCCCTATATAGGAGTTAACCTTGAAATGAAATATAAAATTAATGTAAACAACATAAATATCATATTTACCTTGCATGAAAAACCCTCGTGGATGGATGTAGAAATCAGTCAACTCCACAATGATGCTTGTATGTTAGTAATGTGTTTGTAGAATCAGGGATGCCTTCACAAATGAAATGGATCTACACTTGCCAAATCCTAGATCTTCAATGAGTGTATGCCTTAAATATTTAATGGAAGAGAGGAATGGAATTTATTTCTTTCTTGATAATTCCTCTACTTGGCCACCATGGGAGATAAATTTGCATCAATGAGAGAAGATTTCCTTTTCTTGAATGGAAGAATAATTAGAGACATGGAGATCTTCAATGGTATTCTTGCCTTCAAATCTTGAATCTGCAACTTTAATTGCACAAATTGAATGCTTGCACTTGATTAATTGATAGATTGCACAAATATTACATAATAATAGATTGTAGATTGTAATGGATGTCAAAATGAGAGGAGAAGATGCCTTTTATACTCATTTTGGGACTCAAAATTGTTAGGTCAACCACAACTGAGATAGGGAAATAAAACACCCCCGCATTGGGCCCAGAGCCCAATTTAAATTAATGCCTAAGGACAAGGCCGACTTGGGTCATCCTTGTACAAGACAAGGCCAAATTAGGTTGGCCTAGTCTTGACAAGGTTAATTTCAAAGAAAATTTGAGGCTTGGGCAGTGTGCAAAGTCTCGAGAAAATAATATGAAAGATGTGGGAAATCAAGCATAAAGACATTGGATCTTGAAATCACTAAAATTGAGTCTAATAGATCCTAAAAGACATCCAATAATGGGTGCTAAATTTTTAGGACAGTACATAAATAAATTAAATTTATTTATTTGCACTTGTTGGGATATATAATTAAATAATTACTTATTTATTTATTTTTAGAGGAATAATTAGTTTAATTAAATAAATATTATTTGTTTAATCATGAGTAGGAAATTGATTTAATTATTACATAAATGTAATAATAAGAAGGAAGTATTAATTAAATAATATGATTATTTAATTAAATATAACGACATAGGGAATAATTAAATAATATTAATTATTTAATTACTTCATAGATGAATAATTGATGAAATATTTGATTAGATGTTTAAGAATTAAGTAATTAATTAAAATCACTTAATTGTGAAGTTATAGGAAAATGATTATTTTGAATTGGGAATATAGTGGAAAGATGCAGATTAATGAAATAACAAAGGTTATTTAATAATCTCATAAGAATGTTAGTAAAATCATTGCATGAGAGCAACTGAACATTTTTAAGAATCTACATTTTGTCCCTCTTTGATGCAAATGCATTTTCAAGCATTGTTTTAAAGAATAATAAGAATTATGCCCCGGTATGCCCCAGTGGGAACAAGGTGATAATGAGGTAATAAATGCCCCCTCAAGTGATTGTTTATGCAAGAAAAAATTGAATGATCTCTCGAAAGAATATTTAGATGAAATGATACAAAAATAATAATTAGTAAGAAGTGAAGAATTTTGGTAGGTTATGATGATTGTTAGATTGGCATTGGTCACAGAGATTGTTGATAAGAATCATGTCTAGTTTCAGGAAGGACCCATCCTATATAAGACTGGCAACAATGTTTCGTTTCAGGGAAGACATGCACTATATAAGACAAGTGATAATGTCTAGTTTCAGGAAAGATGCATCATGTATAAGATAAATGATGATGTTTGGTTTTAGGAAAGATACATCATGTATAAGAGAAATGATGATGTCTAGTTTAAGGAAAGATCCATCATGTATAATACTAGTGACAATGTCTGGTTTCAAGGAATACATACCCTGTATAAGATAAGTGACAACATCTGGTTTCAGGAAAGGTACATCCTATATAATAAAAATGATGATGTCTGGTTTCTGGGAAGACATGTCTTGTTTGAGAAAAATGATGACGGAATGATTGATTGATTGACTTGACTGATTTAAAAATTTGTTTTAACCATTTTAATAGATAGATTGATTGGATTATCGATACAATGTTATAATTAACTGACAGAAAGTTAGGAGAGGACAGAATGAGGATGAATCTTGATTGAAACCTTAAATACTTTTAACCACCTTTGAATTCCAACTTAGTTGAGCAATTTCTTTTATCATTGAGCCACTTTTATTATAGAAAAATTGAAGACCATCATACCCAGATATTATTGATCTAGGCACAACTATTCCTTTTCATTCTAACAGGCACTTTGTATAGACAAGGAATGTGGGCCAATCCATCTAGGGAAAGGATTAAGAGTCAAGATATGTGAAATGTATCACAACTGATTTATCTATTACAATATGCTTTTCAATTAGATATTGTATGTCGATGTGAAGGCTCTTACCATAGACACCCAAAATGTTCTTTTAAGACTTCATGGAAAGAACCCCACAAATAATTTACAAAAGGATAATTTATTAACCATCCCATAATCTCTAATCGCTTATGGAATCATGGAGATGCAAAATAACATGACTTGAAAAAATCAAGACATAATAAGACCAACTTGACTCAACAAGTAAACAACCATACTGATTATGTGTCTATATTTTTGTAGTAGTTTGGAGATTGAATTTTGACATTTTGTTGACGTTTTCTAGTTTCAAGAATCAGGTATGATCTTGTATAAGACTAACCTGTCTGGTTTTGAGTGTTCCTCCCTTATCTAAGACAACGTGATTTTTGACAAAAGACTTTCTTATGGGACTCAGTTGATAGACAAGACAACATGATCAATTTGACTGAGGACCTGTTGATAAGCTTAACTATTTTGACTTGGTTTTCCTAAAGCTCAGACTTGTTGTATGATTTCGTTCAATGCCTATTTTTAAATGTGAAAGAAATGGATTGATATACAAAGGAGATTATTGCACAATTTTCTTGGTTTCCAATTTTTTTGGTTTGTCTTTGAAAAAAATTTAGGAATTTTTCAAATTCTTTTGTTGTTTAATGAAGGATGTTTTTTTTATTTTTTTGAAAATTTTTAAGGCCTTTTTCCAATTTCTTAAATTTTTTCAGGACATTTTTCAAATTTTTAGGTATTTTTTTAGGGCTTGATGGATCATGACATTGGGGTGCCCCCAGTCAGGATAGAAGGGAATTTATTGTGGAATGGCCATGGTGGACTGACTTTGTGCTTAGTTTGATACTATGGGACACAAAAAATTGACAAATTTCAAGCCATGATGGATTTTATTGGGGAATATGAGGTGAAATGATGAGTGACACTAGGTTGGAGTTATGATAGATGGTAGAGCAATGATCTCTACGCATGGCATCAGATTGCTCAGATTTCACCAGGGTACTTACCCAAGGCACCACTGAAGTGGTTTTCACCATAGGAAAAAAATATTTCTCTTTTATTTCTATTTTGTGTCATCGAAGACACCTGATTTTCAGGTTTTATCAAGGTAACCATTTTTTATGCTTTTTATTATTTTTTTATTTTTTATTATTTTTGAAATTGGTCTACTCTTATAGTTATGTATATTACTTTCATAGATGAAAGCTATTTTTGGGTGTGATAGAGGTTGGCCCTCTTATGTGGATATTTGATATGCTCCAGACCAATACACTACTGTGATGATATAAGATCCTAACCAATTTGGTTCAAAATTTCCTAGTTTTTCTCTTTCCATTTGATTTTTTTAATTTTCCATTAGTACCAAGTCACCAACTTCAAAATATTTGGGTATGACCTTCTTGTTGTATATTCTCCTAATATTTTTTTATATGCTTTCAAATGTGTCAGTTTCTTTTATCTCTTCTCATCTAGCAGCTCTTGTAGTCAAGATACTCGATATTCCTCATCTTAAATGATGCACTGAAGTGATACACGTAATGATGGGAGATCAACCTCTATTGGAAAGATAGCTTTGGTAACCTATACTAGTGAGTATGGAGTGGCTCTTGTGGGAGTACAGAAACTAGTGCAGTATTGAGTAGAAGGTGTGAGTCTCAACTAGCTTCATTGACTATCTTTTTTATAATTTTTATAATGTATTTTTTTTTAAGCCTTAGCCCAACCGTTACCTTGTGGAAAGTAGAGTGAAGAATAGTTGTGGTGGATATGGAAATTTTTGCAAAGCTCATCTACTTGTTTATTTTTGAAAGGGGGGCCATGATCTATAATGATGGTTTGTGGAACATTGTACCGACTTCTGATATAGTTCAAAAGAAACTTGGAAATCTATTTTCTAGTGGTGTAGGTTATTGGAATTACTTCAACCCACTTTATAAAATAATCAGTGGTTGTGATTATGTACTTATGACCATCATAGGATAAGGGATGTATCTTTCCAACTAGATTGAACCCCTATTGTGAAAAGGGTCACACTGATGTGAATGGTTGCAACTCCTTAGAAGGTGCATGGATGAGGTTCCCATGACTATGAAACTTTTTACACTTATTTACAAATAATAATGCATCTATTTGCATCGTAGGAAAATAATACCCAAATCTTGCAAGCTTCTTGGCTAAGGTCAAGCCACTAGAATGAGCACCAAAAATATTGTTGTATACTTCTAATATCAATTTTTTATTCTTTTGAGTTCAGGTATTTGAGAAGTGTTCCATCCAAACTACATCTATATGTGTATTGGAAATTATAGTGTAACAAGAGGCTTGCCTTATCAAGTACTTCTTTTTGTTTTTAGACAAGTCAAGTGGAATAGTTTGGCTAGTTAAGTAGGCATATATGTCTTGATACCAAGAATAATTGGGACCAACAATTTCTCACACAACCTCAGACTTGGAAAATTCAAAGTTATGGACCATGATCCATTCAACTATGAATTCATAATGTGTCACATTTTGTGGCATGTCAAGCAAAGATCCTACAGTAGTCATGGCATCTACTACTTTGTTCTTGATTCTCATGATTTTCTCAATTGATATTATTTCAAAATGTTGTTTGATGTCTTTCACCACGATCTTATATGGAATTAGTTTTTCATCCTTAGAGTCATAACTTTCTTTAACTTGGTTGTGTAACACCCCAAAATTGGCACCTAATAACTTAATCAATTTTGGTGCATTTTCTTATCTTCGAAGTCCTATTGTTCTAGGAAAATTCTTCTTCTAATTGACTTTAATCGACTGAGTTTCAAATGCAGAAAACCCACATTTGCATAAATCTGACATTACAATTTAATTCCTAAATCTTAAATGATTATTATCTAAAACCCCTATGATTAACTGATTTAATCCTAAAGTCCTAAATTACTTTTAATTAAATCAAATACACCCTCTTTGGCTAATATACATAAAAGGAATTAAAGAATTATTATTATTAATAGGATGAATTATCCTCAAAAGGAATTTCCATAATTCCATACGAAGAGACACTTATGTGTCCATAATTCATT
>MU223453.1:665754-719073 GCA_018584345.1 Thuja plicata | reverse complement strand
TTCATTATATTTAGTTGCTGATTTCTCACTTTCAATGGCTATTTCACACACATTTGCACTCTAAAAATCCTCCATATTAGAGCAGATCCGGTTGTTGGCTCTTGTTCTGAGGGTATACTACAACAATAACTCCTAATTAGGAGGCAACAGGTCGTCTCAATCCCTTCGTAGAGAAAACAATTCAATGTTTGTCTTTGCGAATTCATGGATTAAATAATGACTATGTTGGGTTTCTTGTTGGATTGAGAGGTCACGTTCAGCAATAAACAGGTTGATAATCAGTTGAGAATTCTTGAACACTTGTAGTTGTTGTATCTTCCCTTGGACATTTTTCTTAAGCCCAATGACCAGTGCTTCATATTCTTATATATTGTTGGTGTAGTCAAAACTGAGCATGTATGACCTAGGAATGGAGTTTCCTTGGGGAGTGATAAATACTACGTCAGCACCTGATCTCTTTTCTGTGTGAGATTCATTGAAGTATAATTTCCACAATTTTTTCTCCAAGGGAAAATATGCTTTCATCCAAAAACTCTATCAACATTGGATGAATAGAAGGTAATGGTGCATCTACTAGTTGGTTTGCAAAAGCTTATCCTTTTATTTTTTTTCTATTAAGATAGTTTAATAATTTTTACAAGTATGGAGCAGAGTCTGAATATCAACATCATTTTTCACACCCCCTTTACATATACAATTACAAAATTAAGGGGGGTGATATTTCTTAACTATATATAATTCAACTTAAATTAAACCATAATTCTACACAAGATATGACTAGTTACATATATTTCAAAAAATAAGGATCTTAGAGTGTTGCTGTAGTCTAATCCCAGCCATCAGTGTGACTATCTTGATCAGTTTGGGCCACTGGATTCTCCACAAATGCTTGTTCCTCCTCTTGCCTATTCCCTGTCACCCAGCCTGACTGAGTGTCCCCCAAATTGGGGTCAATAAGGAATTCCCTTTGAAAACCACTATTGATCTGCCATCCACTGATCTTATTGTTTAGATCCTCCACTTCTGTGGGAGCTAGGAAACTTTGGTATTCTAAAATGTATTTTGCAGCTTGTACTTGGTCTTTGTTGATCAACAAGAAGCCTTCTTGAACTAGCCTCATAAATTCACTCCTTGTTATGTGGAGCACCAAGGAAACCTATGTCATGATATAGAAATGTGTGAGTTTAAAGTTAAACTCAGTAAGTTTCCTCCTCTCAGCTTGAAAAAATTCTCTATTTTGGTCCTTCCAAAGAGTCCATAACACCTCAATTGTTAGAGCAAACCAAAAATTATTGAGTTTAGAATCAAATCTTTCCACATAACCAGCGAGAATTTCAGCCCAAGAAATACCAGACATGCAATTCCAGAGACAAGGGGAGCCAAGAAAAATAGACCAAATCTTACGTGCATAGATACACTCAAAAAATAAATGCTCAAAAGACTCAACAACATTACATAAACTACAAGAAATAGGAGCAAGACCAATAGAAGAAAGCACCTTCCCAACAGCCAATTTCTTAATCAAAAGCAACCACTTAAAACAATTTTTTTTGGTTTTGCTTTACCTTTCCAAAAGTAATCAAAAAAGAAAGTCCAATTAGAAAATGGATTAATCTGCCCCCAGCACTGGGTCACCTGATCAATAAGAGAGGAATGATTCTTCATATAGTGGTACAAGTTCTTAGTGGTAGTATCTATCAACAAACTGCCATCAGTCCATTTAATTTTATTAAGGAAAGTTTCTGAATCAATAATCTCTCTTGTGTTATTATTATGGGTTTCTTTCTTAATAAGTGTATAAGTCTTCTTCTATGAGTCAGGGATGCTAAATTGAGCTTTAATATCCTCCCACTCACCTACCTTCCCACCATCCAAGATGTCCTGAATCAGAGAGATCCCCTTCAGATTCCATACCTTTGCAGAACAGCTCTGAGTTAGAGCTAAGGGTTTGCTATTGCAGTAGAGCCCCCACCATATAGATCTGTCCTTAACAAGAAAAAAAGGAGGACCTCCTGCTGCCCCCCTCTCCAGAATGAACTGCCTCACCTGGACCCATGCCTTCCAAAAGACTTGAAAAATCTTAGACCTGAAAAAACTCATACTAAACTCACCAAATACTATATCAAAGATCGGCACATCTTTCCACTGCTTCCCTTTTCTGATAACTGACTTGACAATATTATTTCTAATGAGGATTTTCTATGGTTCATTACCCCAGAGGTCTTTCAGCACCCATTTGGATGTAAGGGTAGAACCATGTGCCCTACGATCTTTCAACCCCAACCCACCTTGACTCTTCTCTTGACAGCACCAGGCCCATTTAACACAATGCCTTTTCTTATTACCCTTTCCATCCGACCATAGGAAGTCTCGGAGGATCTTCTCAATCATATTCACCTGAGAGGTTAGAAACAGCCAAGCTGAAGCATAATAAATGTGGTGAGCTGACAGAACTTTTTCTACAACTTGGAACCTTCTTACAATGGATAAGGAGTGAGTCTGCCATTTGATATGTTTCTTACTAATTTTTTCATATATCCAATCCCACATGTTATTCAGATTGGGTTCTACTGAGAAGGGGATACCAAGGTACCTGACAATCTAGTTTGGCCCTACCCATTACCATCCCTTACATGCCAACCATTTTGGTGTCTCCTAAGACCAGCCCAACACAATGGATTTGGATGGAGAAATTTTGGAACCCGATGCTTGACAAAAAAGATTTAACCTCTTAATGGCATTATCAAAATTGACTTCTGTGAGACCAAGGAAGAGAGATGTGTCATCTGCAAACTGAACACTAAGCAATTCTTCCTTATTAGGAAGAGTGGTCCCTTTTAATGGAGGTCCTATCTGTGGAGCCCTTAAGGTATAAAACAAGGCATCTACAACAATTACAAATAGTAGAGGGGAAATAGGACATCCTTTCCTTATAGACCTTTGAAGAACAATAGGGTCAGACAAGGTGCCATTAACATCGATGAATGTAGTAGCATCCTTAAATATAATGCTTATCCATTTGCAATAGAGCTCTAGAAATCCAAATTCTTTCAGCATACCTAGAACAAATCCCCATTCTATCCTCTCATAGGCCTTTTCAAAATCTAACAAAATCATAGCCACCTCCTGCCCATCTGCCTTATCCCAATGCATGGCCTCCTATCTGGTAATTAGATTCTCCAGAATGTATCTCCCTTGAATAAAACCTATTTGTGTTTGTGAGATGAATCTATTCAGAAGAGGGGCAATCCTTCTAGAAAGAGATTTGGCTAAAATTTTATAGGATAGGTTCAACAGTGTGATCGGCCTCCAATTCTTAACAAGAGATCTATCACCTATTTTTGGAAGGAGTTTAACAACTCCTTTATTGATAGTCCCTCCTAGAGATCCCTTTATGAAAGCTTCTTCATACACATATAGGAGTCAGTACATATCCAGCTTTTTTTTTTCTTGTAAAATTCAGCCGGGAGACCATCCATCCCTGGGGATTTCCCATTTGAGAAGGAATCAATGGCTGCAGAAATTTCTTCCACAGAGAGCACCTTACTGAGATTGTTCTGTTCTGCTATTGATAGTTTTTGAGGGATGAGATTCAGGCACTCATTCATTTTTTATTGGCTTTCAACCGACACCTCTGAGGAAAATAAATCACTATAGAACCTGTAAAATGTATTCTGAATCTTCTCTGGTTCACTAGTATGTCTGCCCTCCAACTGGATTTCATTAATCATTTCTCTTTTATGTTTAGCCCTTATAATATTGAAAAAATACTCAGTCCCCTTATCCCCCTCATTAATCCAATTCATCTTGGCTCTAATTTTCTGCCCTTGAATATTATACCTCTGAATGATACTCAAATTGTGTCTGGTGTTAGCCAGCTGGGTTTCCAGTACCTCATTATTTCCTCTGTCCTGCAATTCTTTTTCAATAGTGTTCATCCTGTTCTGCCAGAATGATTCTTCTTTATTCATATCCATTGCCAATTTTTTTCCAATTACTTGAAAAAGGTTCTTACAAGTATCCACCATCAAATCCCAAAGGTTGATAGCTCCTAAGAGAGGGTTACCAATTCTAGTAAGTTCTGAGACCATAAGAATAGCCTCTAAGTTATCAGGATCTTCAAGGAGCGAGGTGTTGAGTTTGAAGGGGCTATCCTTCCTATGCAATTCACCCAAACTCCTATAATCCTCAATCTTGCAACAGGTATGAATAGGGGAATGATCTGAAAGTGAGGCAGGGAAGACTTGGACAGGAGTATGATTACTCTCTGGGATGAAGGATACTGATGAGACATCTCCATAGACTCTGTCCAATCTACAGTAGACTCTTTGTTTACCTTTTTTATTATTGCACCAAGTGTACCATATATCAAGAGACTTACCATACATATGTTCCATAGGATCCAGAATATTAAACTTCCTTTTGAACTTATGCCAAAAGAAAAGCTCATTGCCTTTCCAAGACTTAGCCGGCCCTCCTGATTTATCTACTCTATGCTCCACCATGTTGAAATCTCCAACAAACACCCAAGGAACTTTAGGAAGATGTGCACAACACCACTCCCATAATTTTTCTCTTGCTCTATAGCTATTCGGGGCATACACATTACAAATACCAAACATATTCTCCCCCTATTTCATTGTCACCCATATTACTCTCTGACAAGTTGAGCACCCGTGATTCACAATAAGACTCTCCCATTTTGGATTAATTAAGATTGCAACTCCTCCTTTTCCTCTCTCATGGTTCAAGTGAAATCCGATAGCTTTGTCCCAAAGGAACTTCAAAATGGAGTGAGCTTGAAAACCTACCACCTTAATTTCTTGCAAACAAATAAAATATTTTGACTTCAAATTATTACACCATCTTCTAACTAAATACTTCCTATCTGGCATTTCTAACCCCTGGACATTCCAGCTGTGAATGTGCATCATCATAATAACTTGGGGGGGGGTTAGTGTTCTTACACAACTTTTTGAAACAATCTGGCAAGTTTTTACTCCCTCTACCCCCACTGGATAAAGAGTTCCTTACAGCAGTCTTCCTTTTTTTCCTGACAACTTCTGTAAAATGACCCTCCCGATTAGAGGCAACCAAAGCAAGGGAATTCGGTGAGGCAATTGAAACTAAAGGCAGGGCAGCAATTTATTATTATCTTGTTGTAGTTTACTGGCTCTTTCATTAATAGTCAAAATGGCTCACTGTTGAGCATTCAAAGTAGGCGGCTTATTCCTGCTAGCAGGGGGCTCTATTGAAGGACCTCTAAGCTGAAGGGTAGTTAGGGGAGTAGGGATAATATCCAAAACACCATTCCTAGTAGGGACCACTTCAAAATCCTCATCAAAGAGAGGATTTGATAATGAAACAAAACTATTAGAAATGGGGATATTCATAGAATCTGACACACCAGGCTGAGAACTAGGGTTCTTATCAGACTCTAAGGAAGAAATGACAACCACTTCCTTACTTTGATTAGAGGCTACCATAGTATTGCTCACGCCCTCCAAAGGGTTTGACTTGTCACTCACCATGTTACCATTTTGCTCTTTATTATTAACCACATTGAATTTTTCCTTCTGAATATGTTTGAGAGCCGGGCATTCTCTCTTGGTGTGGCCATTGCACCTATAATGGAAACATGCACTAAGGTTCCCTAATAAGGAGATATCCCAGAAAAATAACTCACCATCAAAATCTAATGAAATGATCTTTGAAAATTCTACCTCAAGAGCAAGGGCCACAAGAACTCTGGCATTTAAATGGGGCAAAGTAACCCTAGACTGTTCAATCTGAAGAACCGAGCCTAAAGGCTTAAGAATATGTGGGATAAAGGGTCAAAATTCCACATTGAGGTTTTTAATTTCCACCCAGTTAGGGGGAGAAGGAGCCACTACCTTTTCAAAATTGCCTTTAGGGGACCACGGATAGACCTTGAAAACAGACCTTCCAACATTCCAAAACCGTTTCTCCAAAACTCTTTCCTGCATATTGTGATTTTTCAAAAAGACTACAAACATCCCTTTTTGAATCATTCTATAGTAAGTAACATAAATACCAAGTTTTTTTCCCCAAACTGAAGCAAGCCAATCATCAAAGAATTTCCAAGCAGGCATAGAATCCTTATCAAGGCACACAAAAAAGATAGCAATACTTTTAAGCCTAGATTGTTCATTTTTAATGGCGGAAACCATGTCCTCATTGGGGGACAGGGAGAGAACCTTCAGACCAAGAGAGGGAAACTTACCAGCCTCTACTCCACCACCACCAGGTCTGGCATCTCCTCCCCCAGTGAGTGCACCTCCATCGGCTACGAGCCATCCTTCTTCACCTCCTCCTTGCTCTGGCTCAATGGGAACCCTGCGAAAGACTCCATTAAACTTTGCGGCGGCTGAGAAACTAGGAGCACTATCCACCACAACCTGTTTATACGACAATTTCCCTCCTAAACTATCGGCATTAATGCCCTTTGATTTATTAATAGCGTCTGCTAAGGCACATTCAGGAATGTCACCCATAATAATATCACCCTCCCCACCATCATGATTTGGCTCTCCCATAACACGAGTGAACCATTCCGAGAGTAGAATAACTGAAAATACACAAGGGCACAATAATAATCAAAACAACATACCCTTCACAATAAGATAAATATGCACGTAAGAGAGAGAAAAAAACACTAAGAAAACAAAGAAACACTGGGTGCACAACATGACACAAAAGATCACGCAATTCAAGGATGAAAGCAGACATCATCAGCATTCATGGAAGAAAGTTGTAGAGCCTGATATTTCCATCATCTTCCCCTTCTTTTTGGGATTTTTTGAAATCTTGTCTTTTTATTGCTTTTATGTCCATATAATAAATGTCAAACTGGCTGAGAATCATGACCCATTTGGAGAGCTTCCCTATTAAGGTGGCTTTACTAAATAGAGATTTCAATGGATCAATTTTAGCTATTAATATTGTCTTGTGACTTAACATGTAGTGTCTGAGTTTCTGGGAAGAAAAAACTATAGCCAAACATTCTCTTTCAATTATAGTATATTTTAGTTCATATTCCACAAGTACTAAAATGGATGGCACTTGTCATCCAACTATGAAATGAACCATCAAACTAATTGTAGTATACCCTATAGACTCCTTAGGTGGTTTAGAGTTGTTGGTGTAGGCATGTTGATTATGGATTGAACTTTTTCTGGATCAATCTCTATTCCTTTTTGGGAGATAATGAATCCCAACAACTTTCCCGATGTGGCTCCAAAGACACATTTCTTTGGGTTTAACCTTACCTTGTATTCTTGGAGTCTATCAAAGATTGGCCCTTATTTTTATAAATGTAGATTCCTCTCTAGGGATTTTTCCAATATCTCATCAACATAGTCTTCTATTTTGATATGCAGCGTGCCATGAAAGATAGTCATCATAGCTCTTTGATATGTAGCACTGACATTTTTTACATTGAAGATCATGGCACACCAACAGTAAGTGCCCCATGCACAAGTCAACATTATTTTGTGTTGATCTTCTAGGGAAATTTTAATTTGATTATATCCTAAGAAACCATCCATGAGTGACATCTTATGTCCTAAAGTTAGAGCAACAATCATATCAATGTTCAGCAAGGGGAAAACATCTTTTGGACAATCCAAATTTAGATCCCTAAATTTTGTGCAAATTCTTATGGCTCCATGGGATTTGGACATAGGTACTAGATTAGAGATCCAATCGGTCTAGTGAGTAGGCCTTACAAAGCCTGCATCCTGTAGTTTCTTCAATTCTTCTTTGACCAACAATGCAATTTTGGGATGCATCTTGCAAAGCTTTTGTTTGTATGGCTTTGCCTATGGCTTTAATGGTAGATGATGTAGAACTTGTTGGATGATATCAGGTTTAATACTGATCATACTGTTGATATTCATGTTTTGTCATTGATGTCAACATATATTTCTGTGGAGAGGACAAACTAGTTACTTAACTGACAGAAGTGTGATGACACTGTATGGATGATTCAGAACGATCGAAGTTGGATATATGTAGAAGGATGTGTGTTGACCTTATTCCTAAGGTCACTTGGATTTATATTTCATATTATGGATGTTACAATTGATTTGGTGAAGATGGGTTTTTGGATTGTAACTATGATGCTTGACGAAGTAGGTCTCTGTGTTTCGGGTATATCTTTCTAGCGAATATATTTTAGATGAAGCGAGCTTACTGGTGGATAGTTGACATATGTCTGAATAATGGGTTTAGTTAGATTGTTGTTTGATGCTTGGTGATGTTAGTTGTGATGTGTATTATGGAGAAGACCTATTTGATGGTCAACTTCATACATGTAGTGTGTAAAATTAATTGTGAGTGTGCATTGTGGATGTGGAAGTATAAGTGATGGATTATATTTTATGTTTACTTGTTATAGGTACCGTGTGTATCTTAGTAAGGGGTTATATAATTATTTGTATATTAAGAAAGCTTAATTGGCCGACCTAATGAATTATTGTAAGAGGGTATATATGAGTGATCTTTTCTTTTGAAAAGATGTGACAAAGATTTAAAATGAAAAGAAGTGAAAGTTCCAAGGCTTGTTTGGATATTGAATGTAGAGTAGAGTTTATGTGAAGAGTACTTCATTGGAACTGACCAAGTAAATACAATTGCTATCAGACAATTCACTGGATTGTATATTTTCTATATACACTTGTTCGGATTGTGAATCCTTGAGGGTGGTTTTAACCTTCTTTGGGCAGTATGCCTGGGTAGTGATCCTACCACTTTTCTTGACTCCTAACAGGGTTTGTATCCTAATAGGGACTATGTACTATAATGTTGTAATAAGCTCCTAACAGAGCTAAATCTTTTAACATGGATACTATACTCTCAATACATTATTTGTGGGTGCTAATTCCCACCTGGGTTTTACCTTTAACAGGGTTTCCTCAACAAAAAGTATTGGGTTATGGTGTTGGCATTTACTGTGTTATCATTTTCATTGTAGCTTTAGTTTATAAAGTTTAAATTTTAAAAATCTATATTACAACTGATTCACCCCCCCCCCTCTCAATTGTCTCGTGGACTGTTATTCCTAACAATTGGTATCAAATCTTGTGGTCCTTAGAGAGAAAATTTAACAGCTTGAGGTGATCCTGAAGATGTCTTACTATAGGAAGGATAGTCCAAAATTTGATCCTAAAAATTTTGACAATTGGAAGAACAAGATGAGAACACATTTGCTATGTCTGGGAATTGATTATAAGATGATCACAAAGAAGAATGAAAAGATAGTGATTGAGGATGAATTAGAGAAGGCTACTGAAGATGAAAAATAATTTATTTTCATGTAATATGGTTGCAAGGTCATCTTTGATCATCACACTTTTAGAAGGAGAATTCACTGAAGTAAAAGACTTGGATTCTGCACATGAGATTTGGACAAGATTGGAAGCACTGTATGAAGGAGATAAGTTTACAAAGCAGGCAAAGCTACAAAACTGCAAGACAAAGATGGAATCATTGAAGATGAGAGAAGATGAGAACATTAGGTCATATGGACAGAGAATTACTGAAGTGGTTACTGGTATTAGAAACTCTGGATGTACTTACAATGAGGAAGAAGTGATTGCAAAGATACTTAGATCTTTGACACCTGCATATAGAACCAAAGTACAGGCTATAGAGGAGATTATACCTTTGTCACCAAACTTCACCAGAGAGATTTTGATTGGAAAGCTAACTACATTTGAGGCTGCAGAATTGGGAGACACTTTACCTAAAGTTGAGTCAGCATTCAAGGCAACCATGCATAAGAATAAAAAGACCTTATCTAGAAATGCAAGCACCAGTAGTAGTAATCTGAAAGGAGAACTTGGAGAATATGTTGATGAATGGGAACAGATACAGAAGGAAAAAAGAAAGATAGATGAAGTAGTAGTATTGATTGCTAGAAGAGAAAAGAGAGGTAAGGGTAAATTTGAGGGAAATTTACCTTTGAAATGTTTTTCATGTAACAAGATTGGTCATTTTGCATCTAGATGTCCTACAAGAGTTCCAAAGCACAAACCTAAGTTTTTCAAATCCAAATATTCAAAAGACAAGGAATATTATTATGATAGTGAGGGTATATCTGATGATGGTGGTGGTGACTATGATGAAATCATATTTATTTCTATAAAGGATGATGAACCTATGCATGAAGAAAAAGCCTTAGTATCTTGTGTTGAAAATAAATCTGAATGGGTTATAGACAGTGGTTGTTCACATCATATGAATGGAGATAAAAACAAGTTTGTGAATTTGAAAAGATATGATTATGGTGTTGTTATATTTGGGGACAACACTCCTAAGCTTATTATTGGAGTTGGATCTATTTCTTTAGATGGAAAGACTAACACTGACAATGTATTACTTGTTGATGGACTTAAGCATAATCTATTGATTGTTGGACAGTTAGTAGACAAAGGTTATCAATTAAAATTCATTGATGGGAATGCTCTATCAGAAGTAAAGCATGAGACTTGATCGCATCTTGTACTAAATCTATAGGTAATGTATTTGAATTGAACACATCTGAAGCTTCTTGTTTTATTGCAAAAGTTGATGATAGTTGGTTATGGCATAGAATATTTTTTCATGTTAACTTTGACAACATTGTGAAGGAAAGTATGACTAGTGTTGTTAGAGATCTACCTAAAATTTTGAAGCCATCTAACACTATGTGTAGAGAGTGTGTTATGGGGAAGCAGACTAGAAGAGCTTCTAAAAGCAAAGCTTATTCAGCAAAAGGTAAGTTGGATATGGTGCATACAGATCTGTGTGGTCCTACAAGAACAAGATCATACTATGGTGAAAGGTAATTTATACTATTTTTTGATGACTTTTCTAGAATGATGTGGGTTACATACTTGAGAGAGACATCTGAAGCATTCGACAAATTCAAGTTATTTAAAGAAAAAGTTGAGAATGAATCTGGTTTGAAGATAAAATGTTTGAGATCAAACAAAGGTGGAGAGTTTACATCAGACTTATTCAATTCATACTATGAATAACATGGAATATATAGATAGACATCAGCTCCTAGAACTCCACAAAAGAATGGGATAGCAAAGCGAAGAAACAGAACTATATTAGATGTTGCAAGAACTATGTTGCTAGAAGGAAATGTGTGACATGTTCACTAGAGAGAAGTAGTTGGCACTGATGTGTACATCCTGAACAGAATTCAGATCAGAGAAGGTAAAAGTAAGACTCCTTATGAATTATTGTTTGATCATACACCTACTGTAAAATATTTCAAAATATTTGGAAGTAAATGTTATATCAAGAGAGATGATGAGATAGGCAAGTTTGATGCTAGAAGTGATGAAGGAATTTTTTCTTGGTTATTCCACTAAGAGTAAAGCGTATAAATGTTTCAATCTGAGATTGGGAAATTTTATTGAAAGCGCCAATGTGAGGATAGATGAAAAGTTTAAGATTCGGGACAGGATATATGACTATCAGCGAAAACTTTAGTGGTGATTATTCGCCAATTGGTGAATGTCGCATGTCGGCGAGCGAGGAATTGGCGATTTTTTTTCATATATTAGGTTGACCCTATCGCCCGACAATTATTAATATTGGGACCAATTCCTGGGCCCATCGCCCATCGCTTTATTTAATTTTCTACTTTTCTTACACATCATCACCAATGGAATCTAATTTTTGGTCCCTGTAAATTTTGAAAATTTTCCTGTAATTTATACGCGACCCAAATGGACGGCCTATATTTGCCAATAGTTTTATACAATTATATTTATAAGCTGCCCCAAATTTTCCTGGCATTTTGCGGATGCGTGTCTCAACCTAACCCAAATTTGCCAACTTTATTAATCATTCCTTTGTATTGGACAACCCATAATCGCCTCGCAAATAATGCAAGACATGTTAAAATTATGCGAGCTTTGCCAAATTTGTATACCTTGACCTAATACCTCCCCTTGAATTTGCCAAATAAGGATAGTATAAAAACATTTGATCAATAGCAAAGTTTCAGACTGTTGAGTGCAACTGCATACTCCATTGGCGAGTAGCGACTACAATTTAATTTGAGGCAAAGGCAAGTGATACTTATTCTGCGACTCTGTAATTTTGAGTTCATTACTATTTAGTGGTAACCGGTAACTAGTGTTTCGAGTTCATTACTATTTAGTGGTAACTGGTAACCAGTTAGGGAACACTGGTGACAGGGAGACCTCAGACTTGATTTTAGGGCCAATATATCCAAAATCATATTTATATATATTATAGTCTATTGTCACTTCTTCAATAATTTAACATTTTTTTTTTGTAGTGGAAGTCGTTGGAGAATGGAAATGATGAACAAAAATAAGGGTAACAAAAATAAGGGTAAGGCTCCTGCAACTGGGGAAAGCCAAGAGAGGCCAGAAAAATGCAGAACCTTATCAGCGTACTTTGGTCATGGTGTTGGAAATGTTTCTGTCCAAAATTGGGAAGTTGCTTCATCACAAGTAGATTTTGAAGATTCAAAACCTAAAACTACATGACATATTGAAGAGGTAGGTGAACCTAATATCTCAGATCATGATGAACTTGAAGAGGATTTTTAGTTAAATACCTAGAGTAGCCATAATGATATAATCGACTTGGATGAGACTGAGAATGTCAGAGATGATGATGGTGCAGGGAAAAAGAAAAGAAAAAACAATTCAAAAAATGATCGGAAGTGGGAGTTGTCGAGGAATTTTCAAATAGAATGGGTGTCAAAGTATCCATTCATTGAACTAGTGGATAATCCAATTGAAGGTCAACCTCCAGTAGAATGCAGATGTAAGATTTGCACCAAGATAAATAGGAAGGAAAAGAGGTTGCAGTTAAAAATTGAAACCATAGAGAAGCATATGGGTAAAGTTTACGAAAAGAAAACCATAGATGGAGTTGAAAAATCAGTGATAAGATGGAAAACAAAGGATGAATCTTTGCATGTT
Organism: Thuja plicata; assembly: GCA_018584345.1. Lineage (NCBI taxonomy): Eukaryota > Viridiplantae > Streptophyta > Pinopsida > Cupressales > Cupressaceae > Thuja > Thuja plicata. Next base: position 706,093 of record MU223453.1, on the reverse strand, counting down.
AGGAATGCAGAATTATATGAATTTCAACTGAATATATAGATGAAGCCTGCTCAAGTTAAAGGGCTCTAGTGAAGCTTGTTTTGGAAAAGCATTGGAAGTAGAACTAATGGGAAAAGCTATTCAGTTAAGTGTTGTTTTTAATATTTTGAGCAGAGGGCGTCCTTTGATAGACTACCCATCATTGAGTGCTTTATTACACTTTCTAAAAGTTCTTAACTACCTTAACAGTCATTGGTCAATAAATAGTGGATGGGAATGGGCAAGTTGTCTTGCCGATGTTGAAAAAGAGGATCTAAAGGAAAAAATTAAAGAGTCAAATTTTATTGCATTGTCTTTAGACGAGGTTACAGTAGTAGATAATACCTCATGGGTATGCATGCATGTTTATACTATACACAATTTTTTCTGCCAACCTCATCTACTAACTGTAGCTAAAATGAAGGATAATGCAACAGCTGAAAATCTATTTGAAATAGTAAAGAGATCTCTAATTGAATATGGAGGTATAAATGACATGACGATTGCCAATAAGTTGGTGTGTGTTGGAGCGGATAGAGCTTTAGTATTGCAAGGCCATAGTGGAGGTCTCTGCACAAAGATACAATCTTCTTGTGTGCCCTACGTTACTCCCATTCACTGCATGGCCCACAGAATGAATCTAGCTTTTGGAGTTGTTAGCAAGAATGTTCAAGTAAAAAATATTGAATTTTTAGTCAAAGAGATCTACCAATACTTCTGTCGAAGTCTAAAATGATTGAGGGAATTTCAACACTTTTCTGAAGGACTAACTGACGGGAACAAGCTTCTCAAGGATAGTGATACTAGATGGATCTCTTTGGATGGACTAGCGCATCAAGTGTTTTCAGAATATCAATCATTGCTTGGTCTAATGAACTCAAGTCATTAAGAAGCAGGGCTACCCAAATTTTCTGAGCTGCTATGAATGTTATCTAATGTAGAGACACTCTTAACGTTAGCAGGTATTCTTCCCCTGCTGGAGGAAATGATAAATGTAAAAAAAAGGCCCAATAAAGAGAAATGTATATTGCTGAATATTTTGCGCTTCATAAATCGACATGCATGACACTAGATAATCTCTATCGATCATGTGATGATGTAAAATTTTCCAGCTGACTTAAAATCATAGATTTGGACAATCCTGACAACTTTTTAAAGATCGGTGTTAAAAGAGGTCACTGTTGAACCTAAAGAACCTTTGATAATCAAGAATGAGATTGAAGATGAATAGACTGAAGCTACTGAGACACTGAAGACACCAAGGTATGTTAAGAAGAACCATCTTGAAGATCAAATTATTGGTGATGCAAGTAAAGGTATGATAAATAGATCTAGAGCTAGAGATGAAATTTGTTTGATTTCTCAAGTTGAACCAAAGACTACTGATGAAGCATGTAAAGATGAATCTTGGACTAAAGCTATGGAAGAAGAACTTGAACAGATAAAGAAAAACAATACTTGGGAATTGGTTCCAAGACCTAAGAATAAAAATGTGATAGGAACTAAATGGGTTTTTAGAAATAAGATGGATGAGGAAGGAACAGTGGTAAGAAACAAGGCTAGACTGGTATGTAGAGGCTATTCTCAACAAGAATACATAGACTATGAAGAAACATTTTCTCTTGTTGCTAGATTAGAAGTTGTGAGATTATTTCTTTCTTATGCTGCACATAAATACTTTAAAGTATATCAGATGGATGTGAAGTCAACATTATTGAATGGTGATCTAGAAGAAGTTTACATTGAGCAACCTGATGGTTTTCCTTTGATATATGATGAAAACATAATTTGCAGACTGAATAAGGCACTGTATGGACTGAAACAAGCACCAAGAGTATGGTATGCAAGACTGGACAAATATCTACTTTGTCTTGGTTTCAGAAAAGGTAATGCAGAAAGTAATTTATATTTGAGAACTGATGAAGATGGAATCTTAATTATTTAAGTTTTTTTTTATGATATCATTTTTAGAGGCAATGATAAGATGAGTAAGAAGTTTGCTAAAGAAATGGAAAATGAATTTGAGATGTCAATGATTGGTGAGATGAAATTTTTTCTTGGTTTGCAAATTAATCAGAGTAAGAATGGCATTTTTATATCTCAGACAAGGTATCTTAAGGAAATGTTGAAAAAGTTTAGAATGGAAGATTGTAAACCTGTTGGGACACCTATGGTGACTGGACACGAACTGACCAATAGTGATGAGACTCAAAGTGGTGTACAGACTAAGTATAGATCAATGATTGGAGGTCTACAATATCTAACTCACACTAGACCAGATATTACAAATGCAGTTGGAATTATGGCTAGATATTAGGCAGATCCTAAAGAGACACATTGTGTTGTTGTAAAAAGAATTTTCAGATATTTGAAAGGGACAATAGAATATGGATTGTGGTATAAAAAGTTAGAATATTTTACTTTGTAGGCGTATACTGATGTTGATTGGGCAGGTAATGTGGATGACAGAAAGAGTACAAGTGGTGGTACATTTTTCCTTGGGAAAAGATTGGTTTCTTGGTTGAGAAAGAAGCAGAACTATATTGCTTAATCTACTGCTGAGTCAGAGTATGTTGTTAATGCAATAATTTATACACAAGTTGTTTGGATGAAACAAATGCTAAAGGACATTGGAATAATTTTTGAAGAGCCATTGGTTATCCATTGTGATAACGCTAGCATAGTAAACATGTCAAAGAATCTTGTAATACATTCAAAGACAAAGCACATTTCTATGAAGTATCATTTCTTGAGGGAGAAGGTAGCAGAGGAAGAGATAAGACTGGAATAAATTAGCACAAAAGAACAAATAGAAGATATATTTACAAAACCTTTGACAAAAGATGATTTTGAATATCTCAGAATCATGCTTGGGGTTATGACCCCTCCCAGTGGTAATTAATTGATGTAGATGTGCATCAGTCCAATGGATCTCAGAGCTATATCATTCTCTGGACTTGATGTATAGATCTTCTCCTTGGGGGGAGTGATAGCATGAGAATACTACGGAGTACATTTGGGTGATCTTGAACCTGGTTGATGGACATGAAGATTTGAAAAAGCTACACCTTATAGATAACTACAAATGAGTTATGGAACCCTTTGCTATTGCTGCCAAAGGGGAAAGGAATCTATGTGAAAATCCCTATTATTTTGGGAGATTTGTGTTGAGGATATTGAGAAGATTGTATTGAGAGAGAGTACTTTTGGGTTGATGGATTTTACCATATGTTGCCATCAATGCCAAAGGGGGAGATTGATGGATGACATCAGTTTTGGTAATGATCATACTGTTGATATTCATGTTTTGTCACTAATGTCAACATATATTTCTGTGGAGAGGACAGATTGGTTACTTAACTGACAAAAGTGTACGGACACTGTACAGATGATTCAGAATGATCAAAGTTGGATATATGTAGAAGGATTTGTTTTGACCTTATTCCTAAGGTTTCTTGGCTTTATGTTGCATATTGCAGATGTTACTGTTGATTTGGTGAAGAGTAGTTTCTGGACCGTAACTGTGATGTTTGACAGAGTAGGTCTTTGTGTTTCAAGTATATCTTTCTGGCAAAGATATTTCAGATGAAGCAAGCTTACTGGTGGATAGCTGACATATGCTGTAATAATGGGTTTAGTTCAATTTTTTTATGGCTGGTGATGTCAGTTGTGACGTGTATTTTGGAGAAGACCTATTTGATGTTTGACTTCAGACATGTAGCATGTAAAATGAATTGTGAGAGTGGATTGTGGATCTAGAAGTATAAGTGATGGATTATATTTTATGTTTACTTATTATAGGTACCGTTTGTATCTTAGAAAGGGGTTATATAGTTATTTGTATATTGGAAAGCCTTAATTGGCCGACTTGATTAATTATTTATATATTAGGAAAGCTTAACTAGCCAACCTAATGAATTATTGTAAGAGATTATATATGAGTGATCTTTTCTTTTGAAAAGATGTGACAGAGATTGAAAAATAAATGAAGTGAAAGATACAAGGCTTGTATGACTGCTGGATGTAGAGCAGAGTTTATGAGAAGAGTACTTCATTGGAACTGACCAAGCAAAGATAGTTGCTATTAGACAGTTCATTGGATTGTATATTTTCTATATACACTTGTTTGGATTGTGAATCCTTGAGGTTGGTTTTAACCTTCTTTAGGAAGTATGCATGGGCAGTGAGCCTACTACTTTTCTTGAATCCTAACATGGTCTATCCCCTAATAGGGACAATGTACTGTAATCTTGTAATAAGCTCCTAACAGGGATAAATATTTTAACATGGATACTATACTCTCAATACATTATTTTTGGGTGCTAATTCCCACTAGGGTTTTACCTTTAACAGGGTTTCCTCAACAACAAGTATTGTGTTATGGTGTTGGCATTTATTATGTTATCATTTGCATTGCATTTTTGGTTTATAAAGTTTAAAGTTTAATAATCTATATTACAACTGATTCACCCCCCCCTCTCAATTATCTTGTGGACTGTTATTCCTAACAAAACTAGCTCGGGATCTAACCTAGGCATGTCAGAGTATGAGCATAAAAATTTGATTTTCCTTTCCTTTTAAAGAACTAGATGAACTATTATCTTTCCTCTAGTGTAAATGACTCTACCAAGTGGATTAGTCTTTGTGTTTCTTTAGTGCCAATGTTGATTGTTGTTGTTTTCTCCACAAATAGTGGTGAATGTTCTTTGTAATGGGAATTATATCAATCTCTCCATCTTTGGGCACCTCAGAGAGGTTTTCACCCTTGGATACACCTTTTTTTTTTACTATTTTGTAGCTAGAAGTTGCCTTTCAGTTTTCACCAAATAGCCTTACATTTTATTTTTCAATTTTACGACTAGAGGATTCAGATAACTCCCCAAAATATATTTTTTTTTGCAATTCAATTTTGAAACCTACCTTGTGGTCTCCCATAGGTATGCCTTGTCTTAGTCTGAAAAATTCAATAATAGCTTCATCATTCTAAAGTGGATTTTATTGTTCCTAATCAATGAGGTCAAGATAAACCAAGGCTATGCTATCCTTGGTTTGAAAGGATAAATTTGGGAGTTTGATCAATGTATTGACATATGAATCAGTGATTGATACATGGGTTTCTAAAGAGGATTGGGATGAAGGTTTAGATCGGTTCCAAAACTCCTCAATCCAAGATTTACAATCTATGAGTCTATTCTTCAAAGATAGTTGGTAAATCATAGTGTTAAGATGTAACATGTTGGTGGTGAGTGGGGAATTCCGCTCATAGTCATTCAAGTCTATGTCTGAATAGAGTTCCTCAAATTTCTCAACTTAATTATAAACACAAGCATTAATATTAGAGGGCAATGAGGTATTTGTAATGGCTTCTTCAAGTGGTTTGTAATCCAAGCCGCAATGCTTCATGTTTTGGGTAGCTGCAATTGGATCCAAAATTCCTTGTTCATTTTTTCCTAATCTACATCATCCATTATACCCTTTTTTGACAATGGTTTACCCTCATCCATATTCATGTACTACAATTTTGATCTTAGGGGGTTCCTCATCTGTATACAACCAACAAGATAAGTTATCTTTGATGATCTCTTCATGTATGTCTCACCATCTTATGAAAACCATTGGTGAATAGACAAGAGTTAGTTTTTTCTTCCTCCTCTAGAGAGGTTTCCTAGGCTTTCCATAAGAATGGGGTGAGATCGGTATCTTTCCCACACAAAAGAAGTCTGCATAGGTGTAAAAAGATTTTGTGGAGGTGGACGAAGACTTCAAGGTGTAAAGGATCATTGTGAGATGGTTTATGGGTTGGAAGGTCTTTTTCTGTGAAGGCTACATGGTGCATTATAGACAGATTGTTGACCATGTCTTGAAGCTCATCAACATCTATTTATTTTGGGATAGATGATTGTTATAAGGTTGTATCTAAGGTTTCTTTATGATTTAGAAAAATTCAAAGAAGTTCATAGATGTAGATTTGTGTTGAGGTCATCTTCAAGTGATCTAATAGGTTATATTAACCTATTGGTAGAGTGGATGATTTGTTTTCTATCACAGGTTTTGAAGAGGCCCCTTATATAATAATTTTAGAGTGGCGGGTGGCAACAATACAATTGGTGTCTGGAACTTGGATAGTAATGGTGTTTATGGTTAGATTGGGATCTAGTTTGGTATAAGTGAATTTTTCTTTATTGTCCTATCCAGATGTGGATGTGTTTTATTTTCCACGATCCATCAATGGATTTATGAAGATTGTATTGTCTTGATTGGCAGTGCCTGAATTTGTGATAACTTTTATTTCACCATGGTCGATAAAATCTTGGATGATGTGTTTCAGTTGCATGTAGTTGGCTATTTTTCATCCCTTAGCTCTATGATAATCACAAAAAAAAATTTCATTCTACCATGTTGGTTTTTTGTGACCCTCATAATGCCTGATTTTGGGCAGAGTGACTAAATGAGAATGTAGTAGATTCTCAAAAAAATTGTCAAGAGGTTTTGCAAGAGGTGTAAATTATCAATTTGGAGGGGTGTTTCTTCTTGCAATACTTTGTTGGAAGGTTTGGTTAATTGCCTGGATTGTTGGTTCAGTGTTGTTAGTACTCTAGACAGTGTGTGATTTTTAGGTTTGTTGAGAAGGTGTTAGTTGTGCTTGTATGTAAATGACTAATTGGCCTACCTTAGCTTCAACAATGCCATCATTTATCACATTATTTTTCTTAGACTAGTATTTGGATTTGTCGTAAGGTGTTGAGTTACTAGTCTCTTTCTTAATGGATCCCTTTAGGGTGAGGGATCTTTCTACCTTTATCCTTTTTCAAAGGACTCAATACACTGGGATTTTAATTCATACATCATGTCTAGTTGAAAATTTTCAATGAGGAAAATTTCTCCCCATTCTTCTACTCGATGGTGCAGATATCTATTAATGTTATTTCCATGATAATTTTGTGTGAATAGTGTGACATGAACTTTCCAGCTAGTTCATTCCATGATCCTATCGTAGGAGGGAGTCTGGAAAACCACTCCATGGCTAACCCACCAAGACTGCATAGAAAAATTCTCATCAGGTAGGTACCGTTGCAAGCCACTTTTATGGAGGCTGTAAAAAATTCCCGTATATGGTCTCGGGGATTACCCTTTTCCTTATACTTATCAAATTTAGGCATCTCAAAATTGCATGGAAAAGTTGGCATGTGCAACATCCTATCAAATGGATAAGGACTAAGGTCAGTTATGGTATAAGACCTTTTAGGAGCGCCTATTTGCAAGTTTATAACCTTTTTTTGGAGGGTTGGGAGTTTTTGGGAAAGGGCATAAGTGGGCGTCAGTGTAGATGGCATCGTGTTAGGATCAAAAAGTGTTGTCCCACTATTATAGAATGGTGCCTAGTTGTATGAGGGTCTATATCCCATGTTCGCATATATCATAGGCACATGTGGTGGGATGTACTGAGACTGTGGAGCATAGTAAGGCTATAGAATATAGTGAGGTGATGGAATGTACTAAATATGTGGGGGTGGTAGAACATACGGAGGTTGTTGAATTTTTTGGGGTGGTGGAGCTTAGGGAGGTTGTTAACTATGTTGGGTTGGTGCCATAGGATGGTAAGTTTTGGGCCCATTTACTCCACATTATTTCAAAAAGATAGATGAATCCTCAAATAATTGAGGTTGATAGGAGGTTATTGTTGAGGTGCCCCTTGATTGACATGGGGGATTCTTGGATTGGAAGGAGCACTTGTTTGGAGACCATTGGTAGGTTTTTGTTGAGGTAGCCTTGGAATTTTTGTTGGTAAGTTGGATGTGTTTTCATTTATTTCAACATGTCTACTATTATTTTCTTGATTCCTACTATGTTTTTTGGATGTCTAGTGTGAAATCATATGGTTTTGATATTTTTTATGAAGTTCAGTTGACAGATATTTAGTTTTGTTAGTAATGCAGAGTGTTCAGATGAATAGTGGAAGAAGGTTACTAAAGATGAGGAGTCACACACCTCATGGGATGATGTAGATGTTTTCAACATACTTCATGCCAAGTTTGAGTTGTTGACATGATGACTTGGTCAAGTTATGGTGTCACAGATGATAACTGGTTATTCTTCTGAATGTCAATGTTACAGAGTTACAAAGTTGTATAGATTGATTTTGTGCATGTGTTGTAGATGATAACTTTGGTTGTGCATTTGGGAATGTGTTAAGGACACAAAAATTACTCTACCATTCAAAGGGTTTGTTATTTTGATGATTTGCAAGGCAGTTACAAGTATTTAAGTGCAGGATGACAGTGTTCTTGAGAGTTGATCATAAGATTTTGGTAGATCCAACAAGTGAAATAGATTTATTTGTTTGTTTGAGCTTAATGATACCTTAGGATGATCTAGGATTATGTGCCTGATGAGATGGTAGTTTGCATTGATCAAGATGACCAAGTTCAATGAATCTAAGTTATTTATGTGTGATCTTAGCTGACATGTTAAGGAAAGATTATAAAACTATTTATAAGAGATTAATAAAATGTTTTACAGTTATGATCATGATCTCAAGATGTTATTGATGGATATAAGGGATGTTTGGAAAGTGCACAGATATCTTGATGGTTGATGTTGGCATTGAGAGAAGGATGATTAGGGATTAGGTTTTTTTGACCTAGTTATTGATAAATACTATGAATTATAGTTTGATTGATGTGACGTGTGTATGCGACAGTGTTTTTGAGATCGCAGAAGAAAGTATATGCTAGTGAAGCATTTTTATAGATATTTTGAAGGCTAAATTTCTTTTTTGTAGTGTGGCAGAAATAATTGCAAAAAGGGATCTGACTCTACTAAAAAGGAACTGACCAAGGTACAGTGAGATGCTACTATACAGTTCATGGATTACCAGATAGGTGTCTAAAAAGTGTTTGTAAGTTAGTGAGAATTATTAATTGTAAAAGTAAGTCAGTATGACTTCCTTAGGGTGGGTTCCCAAAGTGAATTGAGTAGTGAACTCTAGGAAGTGTGCCTAAATGCAAGTGCATTCCTCATATTGTAATAAGCTATACTTCTAACAAGGTATCAGTCTTATTGTGGGTATCATCCCCACTATGGTTTTCATCCTAATTTGGGTTTCCACGATAAAAATTGTTGTATTGTGTAGTGTTGATTATTTATTATTTGTATTTACATGCTTTACATTTTTCAATTCAGTAATAATAGTCTATGAGATTAAGGGTTTTATGCTTGAAGGGTTTAAGGGCTTTAAAGTTTAAGTATTTTGGTAGAAACTGATTCACCCTCCTCCCCCCCTCTAGGTTTCTTGTTGCCTATTTCCTACCATTGGTATTAGAGCTAGTCCCTTAAAGGAAGACTAAAAACTTTAGGGAGATCCAAAGATGGCAACGTTTAAGAAAGATAGTCTAAGATTTGATGAAACCAACTATGCATTGTGGAAGAACCGAATGATTATGTATCTCAAATGTATTGATGAAGATTGTTGAAGGATTACAAGTAATTCATATATCCCTCCTTAGAATCCTACAACTCCTGATGAGATCACTTATGCCATAGAAAATATTAGGGCCAAGGAATCTTTTCTAAATGCATTGATTGAGGCAGAGATGACTAATCTCATGGAATTGGAGACAGCTAATTATATATGGGAAAAGTTGGAGATTATTTATGAAGGAGATTCAATAGTGAAGATGGAAAAGTTGCAGAGCTTGAAAGGAAAGTATGAAGCCATGAAGATGAGTGAGGCTAAGAATATCTCCTCTTACATGCTGAAGGTAAATGCGATAGTATGCACTAATATATGTGATGGAAGAATACTTGATGAGGATGAGATTTTTTCAAAAGTTATAAGATCTTTAACTCTTGTCTATGACAACATGGTTGTAGCCATTGAATAAATAAGGACACTGACTAATATGATAAGAGAAAATCTAGTTGGGAATCTTACAACCTTTGAGTTGAGTTCAATAACTGGCACACTACCCAAGAATGAGACAACTTTCAAAGCCACTATGACTGGAAGGAACATGCAGAGATCAGATCTGGTTAAGAAACTTGCAAGGAATTGTTAAGATGGGAACATGAGTTGAAGGACATAGAAGAAGAAGATAGAAAGCTTGAAGAATTGGAAGATGAGTTTGCAAAAAGGATGTGTTACAGAGAAAGATATCCCATTGGAAGTAAGTACAAAGGTAATTTTCCTTTCAAATGTTTTTTTATCTGGTAAGGTAGGACATTATGCATCTAGGTTTCCTACTAGAGTTCCTAAGTACAAGTATGAGCCTACGCCTAGGGAAAGAAGATGTTATTATGCCCTAGATGATGAAGGAATTACTAATGATGAATCTGGTGAAGCTGATAAGGATGATGATGAATTTACTCTCATTATTGTCAAGGAGAAGGTAATAATTCTGATAATCTTAAGTATGCTAGTTCTCTCATTTCTATTAAAAAAGATGATTCTAAATATAAATATTATGTTCCTTTTATTTCCACTAATGATATTGTTAAAGAGAAATCTTTAAGAGCTCAAGTTGTCAAAGAAGATAAGTTGGTGATTGATAGTGGATGCTCTCATCATATGACGTGTAAAAAGATAAAATTCATAACCTATAAGAAGCATGATGGTGGAAAATTGAAATGGGGTAAAAACTCTGGTGGTAAGATCAAAGGTAGAGGTTCTATTACTTTGGATAGCACAAAAAATAGTGATGATGTATTGTATGTAGAAGGTTTGAAATATAATATTCTCAGTGTTGGTCAGCTAATGGAAAAAGTGTATGGTTTTCATTTCAAAAATGACATGTGAAAGATCTTAAATAATTATGGAAGGGATAAATCTATATGATTGAAGACAAGAGGTAACATATTTATTTTGAATAGTGGTCAAAAGAATTGTTTGATTGCTAAAATATATGAAAGTTGTCTATGACATAAGAGGTTGTGTCATGTGAAATTTGACAATATCATTGCTATATGTTTTACTTTTGTTGTTAGAGATTTGCCTAAGAAGAAGAAACATGATAAAAAAAAATTTCAAGGAATTCCAATTGGATGAGAAAACAAGAGCTAATTTTCACTCTAAGAAAGAAAATTAAAATGGGTTGCTTGATCTTGTTCATACTGATTTGTGTGGCCCTAAAAAGATGAGAAGAGTGCAAGGAGGCAAATATTTTATGGTACTGATTGATGATTATTCAAAGATGGTATGGGTGACCTTCTTGAAGGAGAATTCAAAATATTTTGGTAAGTTTAAGGCCTTCAAGTTAATGGTGGAGAATGAGACTGGTCTCAAATTGAAGAAGTTGAGATTAGACAGAGGTGGAGAGATTACATCAAATGAGTTCAATGCTTTTTGTCAGATGCATGGAATCATGAGATGGTTGTTTGCTCCTAGGAATCCATGACAGAATGATGTGGTAGAGAAAAAGAATAGATCAATTCTATAAATTTCTAGGACCATGATGTTGGAGAAGAATTTTTTGTAGATATTTTGGAGATAAGTTGTGAGCATTGTGGTATACACTCTTAACCGAGTGCAGATCAAAGATAGAAATGGTAAGACATCCTATGAACTTTGGTTTGGTCATGTTCCTACTATTAAGTACTTCATAATTTTTGGTAGTATATATTACATAAAGAGAGATGAACATATAGGAAAGTTTGATGCAAGGAGTGATGAAGGTATATTCCTTGGATATCCTAAAAAAATAAGAGAATATAAATGTTATAACAAAAGGATAAAGAAGTTAATAGAGAGAAAAAAATGTTAAGGTTAAAGAAATTTTTGAGAGTGTGACGAAATCCAATATGTTTGATGTTGGAAATAAAATCAATAATGATAATCAAAGAAAAGATCGATTGATTCAAACACAAGCTCCTAGTGTACCAGCAACTATAACTAATGAAGATACTAGAGACAAACAAGAACAAAGTTCTATGATAAAATAGATGGTACCAAGGTGTATAAGATTGAATCACAATGAATGAAAGATAATTGGTGATAAGAACAAAGGAATTCAAACAAGAAGTATGACATCAGATGATCAAATTTTCCTGGTATCAGAAGTTGAACAAGTTGGTGATGAATGGTCAAGGTTTGTCAAGGAAGATATTTCAACCACAAATAGCCATGTGTAGAGAAGCAAATGTTTAAAGAAGCTAAAATTGAGGTATTACTTGAAAGAAAAAAAAGTGTGTCAGATACGTAAAGGAGAATGATCCAAGTCTAGTTTTAGACAAGCCTAAAGCTAAAGAACAAAAGAACAAGGCAAAGAAGAAGAACAAAACTAAACAACATAAATTCAAAGCCAAGCTTAAGGATAATGATAAGACGAAGAAGGATGATTAAAACAAGAAGAATAAGAATTAGAATAAGTGAAAGGGTAGAAAGAGGAACAAAAAAAGAAGATTGTGGCAAGATGACTTAAACCTCATAATTTCAATGGTAGCTATTTTGATTGCGGAAACTATGGACATAGAGCCTCAGATTGCAAAAAAAAGAATCATTTTACTAGAGGTAAGAGAAATGATCATGTCTAAGATAGATTCAATGGTGTGAGAATGAAAAATGATACTGTCATAACATAATATGTAGATGTCCATGTTCTATGATGAGGGATGACGATAGTAGAATATTGTAATATATCTTAGATGCAATATATCTACAAAAATTGTTCAACACTGCAAATACATGCAAGTAGATGAGTTTGACCCAGTAGAGGTGAATAGGAATATGCAATAAATTAATAGGGACATACAAAAAGAGAAAAAAGAAAAGGAGAAGGAGAAGAAACCTAGAAAGAGATGTATGCACAAAAGCATGATCAAGAGAAAAAAAATAAAGGACATTTTTAGTAAAGAGTGTACTCTTGTAGGCAAGTTAGGGATCATTACCCCTCCTACTAAAAACTAAGATGCGGAGGATTGCATCAGTCCAGTATGCTTCAAAGAGAAATCTTACACCTAGATTGATGTATGGAGGTTGCTACTCAGGGGGGGTTAGTAAGCATGGAAAATAAATTTGTTTGATTTGAAGTTGAGTGTTTGTAGAGACCTACAAGGAATTGCATAAATTAGTAATTTAAGTCTTTGGTTTTTTATTAATGGTTGGATGTGTTTAGTGGCTCAGAGATGTGTGTGAAAGAAGGAAAGATGAGCTTGATAAGGTAGTAGAAGAAAAGAAATAAAAGGAAGCATACATTGATATGACAAAGAAATTTGTATAAAAGAATATGATAAACATTTTTCATTGATATCAAAGGGGGAGTGAAGCAGATGTGAAAAATAATAGAGATATCAGTTATTCGATATCAAATTTTGTAGATCAGAAGACAGGATCAAAAGAGTTTGTAGAAGAAAGGATCAAAAGAGTTTACAGAGGAGGATATCAGAAGAGAACATAATAAAGAGTAGATCATATGAGAGAATAAATTTCATATACACTTATACACTTGCAGATAAGAAAGAAGAGTTTAAGAAAGAATACTTTTTGTCAAGAAAGAGTGGTGTACATACAAGGGGGAGAAACTAATGGAGAGGAGAGTATGTAATCAGATTGAAACCAAGGATAGCATGTTCCCAGGGGGACTACAAAGAAGAGGTGATGAAGTAGAGAAAAGTTAGAGAGACTCTGGAAGATAATGATGTGTTGTGGATATTGCTGGTAGTATTGTTGGTTTCTAATTACATTACTATGTTTTATTGTTTTTCCCATCACATGTTGTCATCAATGCCAAAGGGGGAGATTATTGGAAATTTGGATGTGTTTTCATTTATGCAAACATGTCTAATATGATTTTTTTGATGTCTACTATGTTGTTTGGATGTCTAGTGTGAAGATCAAATGGTTTTGATATCTATTATGAAGGTTGGTTGATAGATATGTAGTTTTTCTAGTAATGCAGAATGTTCAGATGAATGGTGGCAGAAGGTTACTAAAGATGGGGAGTCACACACATCATGGGATGATGTAGAGTTTGTATACATACTTCATGTCAATTTTGAGTTTCTGACATAAGAATTTAATCAAGTTATGGTGTCACAAATGATGACTGGTTATTTTGGTGATTGCCAGTGTTACAGAGTTGTAGAGATTGCTTTTACGTACATGTTGTAGATGAGAACTTTGGTTGTGTAGTTGGGAATGTCTTAAGGAAATATAAATGTGTCTATTATTCAAAGGGTTTGTGATTTTGATGATCCACAAGGTAGTTACAATTATTTTAGTGGATGATGACAGTGTTCTTGAAATTTTATCATAAGATGTTGGTAGATCTGATTAGTGCAATGGATTTGTTTATTTATTTGAGCTTAATGATGCTTCAGGATGATATAGGATTATGTTCCTAATGATTTGGTAGTTTAAATTGATCAAGGTGACCAATTTCAATGAATCTAAGTTATATTTTTTTGATCTTAGATGACATGTTAAGGAAAGATTATAAAATAATTTATAAGAGATTGATAAAACATTTTAGGGTTATGATCATGATCTCGAGATGTTATTGATGGATCTAAGGGATGTTTAAAAAGCACACAGAGATTCTGATGGCTGATTTTGGCAATGAGACAAGGATGATTAGGGATTAGATTTTTCCAACCTAGTTCTTGATAATATGGTGAATTAGGGTTTGATTAATATTTTGTGTGTATGCGCTAGTGTTTTTGAGATCACAGAATCAAGTGTATGCTAGTAAAGCATTTATACAGATCTTCTAAAGGATGAATTTCTTGTTTGTGGTGTGGAAAAAATAATTGCAGCAAGGGATCTAATTGTACTAAAAAGGAACTAACTGAGGCATAGTGAGATGCAACTATATAGTTCATGAATTATCATATTGGTATCTTAAAAGTGTTTGTAAGTCAGTGAGACTTCTTAATTGTAATAGTTAGTATGTGTGACTTTCTTAGGGTGGGTGACCATGGAGAATTGAGTTGTGAACTCTAGGTAGTGTATATGAACGCAAGTGCATTTTTCATATTTTAATAAGTTATACTTCTAACAAGGCATCAGTCTTATCATGGGTATCAGCCCCTCCATGGTTTTCATCATAGTTTGGGTTACCACGATATTTTTTTTGTATTATGTGGTGTTGATGTTTTCTAATTTGTGTTTACATGCTTTACATTTTTTAATTCAATAATAATAGTCTATGATATTAAGGGTTTATGCTTGAAGGGTTTAAGGGTTTTAAAGTTTAATTATTTTTCTAGCAACTGATTCACCCCCCCCCACCCCCTCAGTTTCTTACTACCTATTTCCTACATCTTTTGGGATTGTCCTTGGTTGGTCGGGATTCATTTTTGAAGACTACTAGGGTTCTAACCTTGGGGAGTCATATTAGAAGTACATGTTGGATGGTTTGTGGACATTATGGAAGGCTTTGTTATGGTGATAGGTGTGCTAGATGTGGGTGGAAAAATGACAAATACAAGATTTTTGTATTGAGTTCCTAGAATAGTGGAAAATGTGGATACTTGAGATGTGCTTTGAGTGGTGTTACTAGAAGGGAGGGTGGAAGTAATTGGAAGAGGTTTCATGGAAAAAATCCAAGATGATGATACGGGAGTGACCTCTACTATGGTGGAGGTGTCAAATCCAATGAGTAGTTTGACACCGTTTTGTGCAAGAATTTTAAAGTATGTGTATGGGCCAATTGCCAATATGGATCCCATGACAATAACAACCCCAAGGTTTGATAAGCCATCACTAGTTTCTTTGTTGTTGTTGCATTTAGCCCTAACATTTTCAAGTGAGAACTCATATTTTGGTGGAGGTAGAGGAGGTAATTGTGGGATGTCAAAAATTTAGACTCTGGATTTTTGAAATCCAGTCTTAGGGTACTCTGAATAGGAAAATCTAGGTCATTGTTGGGATCATGTATGGGTTCTATGCTTTGGGCCATTTTTCCTTTACTCTTTTGGGATCTTGTAAATGGCATATGTAAAGGATAAATGAAGCCTAGAAAAGATGAAAACAACTAGACTCAATTTTTTTTTATTTTTAGATTTTAAAATTCAATCTATGACTAGAATGATGCCTAAGGTATAGGTAATATTCCCTAAGAGAGATCCTATAAACTTTGAAGGTAAAACCTCTAAAGAAAGACCTAAATGATTCTATGCACTATCTTTACTTCTAAAAAGGTAGGACAAAATGATGGATTCTAGCAATGATATCTATCTAAGAAAAGTGTTAACCATAATAATAGGTGCCTAAGCCAAGGCAAGAGACTGTAACTGGATTTTAATGAAGCAAAGATAAAATGAAAGACCACTACTAGAATGTCGTGAGAAAATAAACCCTCTAATTTAATAGTTGACTCTGAAAGGTGGAATACTTAACCTTTAGGATATAAAAGCTATTTTTATGGTATTTTTTGATTTTTTGGAATAAAATGATTGCAAAAGATAAATTACAATGCAGGATATGAGCCTCTAATATGCAAGGGTTTGTAGATCATCAAATTTATCGATAAGAGACAAGTGGAATGTTTCAAACTTGTGCTAATGATTTTGTTTTCTCCTCTATGTAGGAAAATGATAGGAAAACTTCTGATGATGTTCAAACACAGTAATCACACACTCAGTATATCTTTAGGATTGACTCAAAAAGAAACGCTTTGTGTATGTTCAACAACTTTCTCAAGTCACAATTTTTCACACGTTCAGTCACAATGGAAAACAAGAAATAGTTAGTCTAATATAAGGTCAAATGGGCTTTAATTATAATATCATAGGATCATTTATTGGATGTCCATCATCTCAAACAACAATTGTCACATTTCTAGGACATGAAATTCCATGTTGTATGTCCCCATGTTTTAGCCTTTTTCTAGGTATTGTTGTTGTGTTAATGAAGATCTATTTCACTAACATAATACCATGGGACACATATGATGGGAATCTTGTGGGGGGGGTGGGGGTCCTTCCCCTTGTACTAAAATAAGATAATGATTTGGAGGTGAACTGGGTGGGCCTCTAATTAACAAGGTTGTAGTAAGTTCCATAGAATCTACTCAAACAGTCTGTACATGTGTGAGACACTTAAGTCTCTATTGACCACGCTGGCTACTTAGGCCCTTTGGCCCGATCCAGGCTACCATCAACACACCTTGCTAGAGCTTGGTTATATTAAGACAATTTCAAGATTTATCCCATGTATCATTATATACTAGCTAGAAGGATTTACCGATTTGAGGTCTTCCTCTAAGGAAGAAGCGCATTCCCCAAACAAGCCTCTCTAAGAAAAAAAGTTTTTTAATCTAATAGAATGTGCAAGTACACCAAGCACTCAAAACACATGGTTAATCTAATTAAGCACTAAAGCCAAATGTTAGCTAATCTAAATCGTCCATACAAGAACCTAGGTTCATTTTTAAGCACTAAACTATATGAGAGTTTGATTATTAAGTTTTATGCACCAAATCTAGATGTACTTTGCTTTGTTTAATACTTAACCACACGTCAATTTTAAGCACAAACATGAAACATGAATTTGTGATATTTGAGCATACACTATTTTTTTAAGCACCAAAATACGAATGGATTGATTTTAGATTAAACAAAATTAAAGCTACTTCCACGCCACAAGCTACAAAAAAAATACTACCAAAAATATAGCAATTAGTTTTGATAATCGACAAGTGTGCTAGTGTTAAAATAATGACAATTCAATTTATGAGTAGTTTTTCTTACCCTGTCCAAATAAGTGTGTATAATACCTTTGTACCAATTTATGCTTCAAGTGCTTCAATTCTTAATCTGTGGGCTAGTCCCATTTTTTTCTTAATCTCTCATTCTCTTTAATGTTGCTCAATGGGATCTTGAATTTTAACCTTTTGGTGTTTTGGTGGCCCACTGCATCTTTTCATTACTATAAGTGTGTAGTTTTACATCATAGAGAATAAGATAGAATTTTTTTTATTTCATCAGGAAACTGTGTCATTTTAGATCTGCAAGTGTGTCATTTAAATAGGGAAACTACGTTGAAATAGAGGGTCAAGTGTGTCTCTTTTTCAATGACTGCGGTGAATCATGTGGGTAAGTACGTCGAACGAAGATCTACCCCCTGTGTCAAAATAGAAAACAAAAGTAGAGTAATAATAGCACTTCAATCAGGAAAATTGGTAGATCTAGAATAAATATCCTAATATGGTGAACAAAAATTATAATTAAATGATTAGGAATCAACAGAAAAACCCCAATGATAAAAACAACAAATAGAATAACATAAATTGTCAAAAAACAAATCACAATAATTAATATCATGCAAGTGCATTGCATGCGAGGTGTAAGTGTATCATTTTTGTCCTATTAGTGAGTCACTCGAGGGCTATAAGTGTGTTGAAATAAAGGGTCAAGTGCATCAATTTGGTAGTGAGTGCATCGATCTGGACCTATAAGTGCGTTGAACAAAACTTTTTCTACATCAAATTGAAACCATAACTACACAAAATAGAGAAAAGCCACAATTTTGAAGCTTTTTGCTTCACATCAGGCTCACCATTTGTAATCAGGATAATAAGGATCTGTAGAAACTTGCAATAACATCAAAATCTCAATCACAAAGAGTTCTATTAGGTAATTAGTATTCCCAATATCGAAAGAGGAAGCGAATAAACAACATGCATAATCATTCAATCATAATAAAATCAATTAAAATGCATGAATATACAAACCAAAAGTCCTTCGTTGTTCTCCTTCTCTATGCAATGTGGGCTCTCAAAAATGAGTGCTTGATGTACCAACAGGAGAATTCAAAGCAAATGTGGTTAACAAATTAAGATAATTAGCTCTCTATTTATAAGAATTTTAGGGGTTCCAATCAAGATTCCATGATTGGGGAGATTGATTACCTGTGATTGAAGAGTTAAACTCAGAGTGAGTGTGAGTTCAACTCAATTGATTGCATGTCAATAGAATAGATTGATTTGTTAAGAGGACAAATTGAAGAGTTGACTGAATTGATTGAAGATTTGACTCATGAGGTGGAATAGAAGAATAGATGGATTAAATAGATAACTAATTTGATTGATCAGTTAGGACAGACAATTATGGAGTCATAAGGTGTGATTGATAAGTTAACTAAAACTCATAATTGGAAGGATAAACATGATTAAATAAATAAAATAATTTTTTTATTTGCACATGTGGGGATATATAAATAAATAATTACTTATTTATTTATTTTTAGATGAATAATTAGTTTAATTAAATAATTATTATTTATTTAATCATGAGTGGGAAATTGATTTAATTATTACATAAATAAAATAATAAGAAGTATGAATCAAATAATACGATTATTTAATTAAATATAATGACATAGGGAATAATTAAATAACATTAATTATTTAATTACTTTATAGATGAATAATTTTTGGAATATTTGATTAGAGGTTTAAAAATTAAGTAATTAATTAAAATTACTTAATTATGAATTTATAGGAAAATGATGATTTTGAATTGAGAATATAGTGGAAAGACGCAGATTAATTAAATAATAAAGGTTATTTAATAATATCAAAAGAATGTTAGTAGAGTCATTTTGTGAGAGAAACTGGCCATTTTTAAGGGTCTACACTAGCATTCTCATTGACATAATAAGCTTTCTTGTTAACTTTCTTGAACTTTTGTTTTGATCCATTTTCTCGATATCTAGTAGCAATATGACCAATCTTTCCACATCTAAAAATTTTGAGTGGTAATAAACCTTTGTATTTGTTGGTACCTTTCTTGTGTTTTCTAGTAAAGTTTGCTTCCAATTCATCTCAACTTTCATCATCTGCATCATCTTCTCTCTTTGTGGCTTTAAAAGTTGTCTCTGATTTCTCCTTATCCTTTCCGAACTTCCTCATCTTGAATGCAGTCAAGATGCCAAAGAGTTTTTGTCAGATGAACTTCTTTGAATCATATACTTCTTCAATAGCAGAGGTATTATCATTATAACTCTCTAGTAATTTCATCAAAATTTTCTCCATAATTTCTTCATCTATCGAGGTACCTCCTTGATTTATGACCTCATTTGCTACACTATCAATCTTCTAAAAGTAACTAGTTATATCTTCATTTTGTCAATCTTCAAGTTTTCATATCTACACTTAGCAGCCAACTTCTTTGATAACTTAACTCTATTATTTCCTTCATAAATCTATTTTAGATTTTCCCAAACTTCATAAGCAGTTTTCAATGAAATAAATTTTGCAAGCTCAATTTTTATAAGGCACTAAAAATAGAATACCTTGCCTTTCCATTTTCTTCATAGGATGAAATCTCATCTACCCTAGATGGTCCACTCGCATTTGTCAGTGCAACATACTTATTCTCCACAACTTTCCAAGTGTTGAAATTATGTAACTCCTCATTTTTTCTTTCTAGGTACTATATTCGGATCCATAAAGCATATGAATGTTCAATTTGTGTGCCATCAGATCTACCTCAAGCGGTTAAGCTCTCTATTAAGGAACCAAAGCTCTGATACTAATTGTTAAACAACCTCATATAACTAAGAAGGGGGGTAAACCAAATATCCCAAGATATTTTTTAAACTTTAACTATACCTATAACAATGTTAATTCAAATTGATAATCTAAACATTGATAAACATGAAAGCACAAAAGAAACGCCATGCACAATGAACACAAGATTTATGTGGAAACCCAAGATGGGAAAACCATGAAGAAGATAATTCTCATGAATA
Source organism: Thuja plicata (assembly GCA_018584345.1). Lineage (NCBI taxonomy): Eukaryota > Viridiplantae > Streptophyta > Pinopsida > Cupressales > Cupressaceae > Thuja > Thuja plicata. The sequence goes on along the minus strand of MU223453.1, from coordinate 685,386 downwards.
AAAACAACTATTACCAGTTAATATAACACTAGTTAAGCTAATTTCTACAATGCTCACTGCAAGTCAGACTCGGTGTTGGTAGGCTCACTGTCGATCAGACTCACTGCCCTAAATATAAAACAACTATTACAACTAACGACTAACTATTGATATAAGAGGCAAATTGCCTACAGAAACTGGCTAACTACCAAAGAGAGTACTAATAGCAATAAATCCACAAAATAAGTAAACAACACCAATTTGTTTCCTTTGGTAACACATGCTCACACAAAGAGTAAAATTTATTGAGTTATATTATGTCTTCACATGCTCGCATGCATACATATATATCAAATAAGATATTTTTCTATATATATTGATTCATAGAACATCCAAGTTGGTCTAAGAAAATTTAAAATAGGTCACACTTAAACATTCCCATAGTGGTAAGGAATGAAATGTGGATGACATAATACCTCCTTTCTTAGATCAACATGCTACACATTCTTCATGACATTTAGAGTCGACGAATAGGAAAGTATAAGTTATAATGTAAACGGTAACTCTGAAACAATTCAACAAATAACCAAAATGATCTGGACCCAAAAGATTAAATATAAGAACATAACATCATGAATGGGACCAAAACAAATACAGTAAAAGATAAATCATAATATAATGCCCTCAGGTGCACATTCCATTAGAACAAAAAAAATCATCAACGAGAATTCTTGGTATACCACAAACGAAACCTCATCAACTAGGTAGATATGTTGACATTAATGACAACAATAACTATATTCATAGCAGTATGATCCATGAACCTCCTTATCTCTACCATGCAAGGAATCCCCAGGATGTGCTCCAATCCTCATCATCTCATCTAGTGTATTAGCCATATGATGGACCTCATAATTAGATGTGTCAATCGGATGCTTAATAGTCTATCCAAGAGGACCTAATAAAATGTGCTTGTACATACTAGAAGTATGCAACATACAAATATGTGGAGCCAAGAAGGATATGCCATAACACCTGATCTATTTTTGATATCAATGTCATGTCGTTGAGGCAGTGCCACAATCTAAGAAACCTAAAAGTTACCTCATGAGTAAATAGCCATAACAGTATGTGAAGCTACCACTAAAATATTTAGAGTTTGTGTTGGAGGTGGGGGAGATATGTGAGGAAGGGGTAACATATGGGCCTTGTACTACTCAAACTTCCCTAGGTCTCTATATAGGGGCATACCTCTATACATGCCCTGGAAATTCTTGTGTCAAAGTACTTGACATACTTACCCAACATAAACTCAACATATTATTACTTAATGAAATAAAAAGGCACATTAAGGAAGCAAATAAAAAACATGCATAATCATTCAATCATAATAAAATCAATTAAAACACATGAACATGCAAACCAAAAGTCCTTCATTGTTCTCCTTCTCTATGCAATGTGTGCTCTCAAAAATGAGTGCTTGATGTGCCGAAATGAGAATTCAAAGCAACTGGGGTTAACAAATTAAGATAATTAGCTCTCTATTTATAAGAATTTTAGGGGTTACAATCAAGATTCCATGATTGGTGAGATTGATTACCTGTGATTGAAGAGTTAAACTCAGACTGAGTGTGAGCTCAACTCAATTGATTGCATGTCAACATAATAGATTGATTTGTTAAGAGAACAAATTGAAGAGTTGACTGAATTGATTGAAGATTTAACTCATGAGGTGGAATAGAAGACTAGATGGATTAAATAGATAACTAATTTGATTGATCAGTTAGGATAGAGAATTATGGAGTCATAAGGTGTGATTGATAAGTTAACTAAAACTCATAATTGGAAGGATAAATATTATTAAATAAATAAAATAATTTTTTTATTTGCACATGTGGGGATATATAAATAAATAATTACTTATTTATTTATTTTTAGAGGAATAATTAGTTTAATTAAATAAATATTATTTATTTAATCATGAGAGGGAAATTGATTTAATTATTACATAAATAAAATAATAAGAAGTATTAATTAAACAATATGATTATTTAATTAAATATAATAACATAGGGAATAATTAAATAACATAATTTATTTAATTACTTATAGATGAATAATTATGGAATATTTGATTAGACGTTTAAAAATTAAGTAATTAATTAAAATCACTTAATTATGAATTTATAGGAAAATGATGATTATGAATTGAGAATATAGTGGAAAGACGCAGATTAGTTAAATAACAAAGGTTATTTAATAATCTCAGAAGAATGTTAGTAAAGCCATTGTGTGAGAGCAACTGGCCATTTTTAAGGGTCTACACTAGCATTCGCATTGACATAATAAGCTTTCTTGTTAAATTTATTGAACTTTTGCTTTGATCCATTTTCTCGATATCTAGTAGAAATATGACCAATCTTTCCACATCTAAAATAATTAAGGGGTAGTTAACCTTTGTATTTGTTGATACCTTTCTTGTGTTTTTTGGTAAATTTTGCTTCCAATTCATCTCAACTTTCATCATCTGCATCATCTTCTATCTTTGTGGCTTTAAAAGTTGTCTCTGATTTCTCCTTATCCTTTCCAAACTTCCTCATCTCGAATGCACTCAAGGTGTCAAAGGTTTTTTGTCAGATGAACTTCTTTGGATCATATACTTCTTCAATAGTAGAGGTATTATCATTATATCTCTCTAGTAAGTTCATCAAAAATTTCTCCATAATTTCTTCATCTATCAGGGTACCTCCTTGATTTATGACCTCATTTGTTGCACTGTCAATCTTCTAGAAGTAACTAGTTATATCTTCATTTTTTCCATCTTCAAGTTTTCATATCTACACTTAGCAGCCAACTTCTTTGATAACTTAACTCTATCATTTCCTTCATAAATCTATTTTATCTTTTCCCAAAATTCATAAGCATTTTTCAATGAAATAAATTTTGCAAGCTCAATTTTTATAAGGCACTAAAAAAAGCATACATTTCCTTTCCATTTTCTTCATAGGCTGAAATCTCATCTTCCCTAGATGGTCCACTCACATTTGTCAGTGCAACATACTTATTCTCCATAGCTTTCCAAGTGTTTAAATTATGTAACTCCTCATATGTTCTTTCTAGGTGCTATAGCCACATCCATCAAGTATATGAATGTTCAATTTGTGTTCCATCGGATTTACCTCAAGCGGTTAAGCTCTCTATCAAGGAATCAAAGATCTTATACTAATTGTTAAATAACCTTGGATAACTGAGAAGGGGGGTGAACCAACTATCCCAAGATATTTTTTAAACTTTAAATATATTGATAACAATGTTAATTCAAACTGATAATCTAAACATTTATAAACATGAAAGCACAAAAGAAACACCCTGCACAATGAACACAAGATTTACGTGGAAACCCAAGATGGGAAAAATCATGAAGAAGATAATTCTCATGAATAAAAACACCAGTTAAGGTTACACTAGTTAAGCTGATTTCTGCAACGCTCACTACAAGTCAAGCTCAGTGTCGATAGGCTCACTGGCGATCGGACTTACTATCCTAAATACAAAACAACAATTATAGCTAATAACTAATTGTCAATATAAGAGGCAAACTACCTACAAAAACTGGCTAACTGCCAAATAGAGTACTAATAACAATAAATCCACAATAGAAGTAACCAACACCAATTTGGTTCCTTCGGTAACACATGCTCGCACAAAGAGTAAGATTTACTGAGTTATATTATGTCTTCACACACTCACATACATACATCTATATCAAATAAGATATTCTTCTATATATATTGATTCATAGAACATCCAAGTTGGTCTAAGAAAATTTAAAATAGGTCACACTTAAGAATTCCCATGGTGGTAAGGAATGAAATGTGGATGACATAATACCTCCTCGCTTAAATCAACATGCTACACATTCTTCATGACATTTAGAGCCGACGAATAGGAAAGTATAAGTTATAATGCAAACAGTAACTCTGAAACACTTCAACAAATAACCAAAATGATCTGGACCCAAAAGATTAAATATAAGCACATAACATCATGAATGGGACCAAGAAAAATATAGTAAAAGATAAATCATAATAGAATGCCCTCAGGTGCACATTCCATCAGAACAAAAAATTTCATCTACCAGAATTCCTGGTATACCACAAACGAAACCTCATCAACTAGGTAGATATGTTGACATTAATGACAACCATTAATGACAACAATAGCTATATTCATATTAGTATGATCTATGAACTTCCTTATCTCTATCATGCAAGGAATCCCCAGGATGTGCTCCAATCCTCATCATCTCATCTAATGTACTAGCCATATGATGGACCTCATAATTAGATGTGTCAATGAGATGCTTAATAGTCTATCCAAGATGACCTAAGAAAATGTGCTTGTAAATACTATAAGTATGCAACACATGAATATGTGGATCCAAAAAGGATGTGTCATAACACCTGATCCATTATTGATATGAATGTCATGTCATTGAGCCAGTGTCACAGTCTAAGAAATGTAAAGGCTACCTCAAGAGTAAATAGTCATAACAGTATGTGAAGCTACCACTAAAATATATAGAGTTTGTGTTGGAGGTGGGGGAGATATGTGAGGAAGGGGTAACATATGGGCCCTGTACAACTCAAACTTCCCTAGGTCTCTATATAGGGGCATACCTCTGTACATGCCCTGGAAAATCTCGTATCAAAGTACTTGACATACTTACCCAACATAAACTCAACATATTATCACTTAATGAAATAAAAAGGTACATTGAGATTGTTGTTGGGTGGTCTATTAAAAACCATCCACTAATGATCCCAAAATTTATCTTAGATATCATCGTTCATACACCATTTGATGATTTTTTTGACATTTTAGCATTAACTAGCTATCTAGTGTGAGGATTAACAAATAGGGTAGCAATTTTAGCATTTGAAATTTTGAGGTTCTTCACCTTGTCATAGGATAACCTGTCCATATATTATGCCCTTATGACATCTATCTATAAAAGAATATAACTATGTCGAGTGGTGAGCATTTCTATATTAGAGATTATTGAATGTAATGTGGAAAACATCAAGGATAAACAAGGGATCTTACAATACACCTCATAAATGCCCCTTAATTGATTCCAATTTTTAGCAATTAAATATTGTATTGATGGGGAGTTTGGTACCAGGGAGGGTTTGGTGAATGTGGGTTTTTATTATTCTCTAGCATACTTGATTAAAGTTGAGATTATTTATAATTAACATAGTTTAAACAATACAATGAATTTTCAATAAAAACCCTAATTTATACTCAAAGAATAAATAAAAAACATAAATGAATGATAAAAAATGAAGTAATACACAAAAAAAATCCATACTTCATAGTGAAATGTGAAAAAAATGCCTGAAGGTGTCATATAACTACTCTAATCGAATATCTGATATGTGGAAAGTGCTCATCGTGGATGAAAATGACCCACGATGGACACAGTCGGGTATATAATACTCATAGGTATTGAATATCCGATATCTTTATCTTTGTTTCCACTTCCATATTTTGGCGATTATAATATGTATGTATGTATGTATACACACACACACATACATATTATAATTGACAAAATATGACAATGGAAACATAGACAAATATATCAAATATTTGATTCTTGAATTGGATATTTGATACCTATGGGTATATATATATATATATATATATATATATGTATGTATGTATGTATGTATGTATGTATAATTATTATTTTAGACATTGGGAATAGGTATAACACCCCTATAAACTGTAGTGCGATAGGTAAACTTTTTAACGTGACCGATGATGCATGCGCGACACATCCTTCAGGTATGCGTGGGTTGGGGGAGACTAGAACTCATGACCTTGTCCTTTACCACAAAAATCTCTCACCAATTGAGCCAGACCCCAAACTCATTATAATATATTATTATTATTATTAATATAATATTATTATACTATATTATTATAAATATATTTTAATATATAGAATTGTTCTAATAAATATTATTATATATATTATACTATATATAATATGATTAACATATTATAATAATATAAAACATATAAAATATTAATATTATATTAATATAAAATTATATGGTATATAAAAATTTAAAATTAAGATGATCAAATAATTCTATCAAAAAACATGCAAACCTATAGAGAAAAAATTTACGGGCAACAATGGCGCCCGCAAATTTTTTTGCAGCATTTTCAAGGAAACACAAAAAAACATAAATACAAAGTGATGGAGGAAAAAATATTTGAAAAAAACTAGATCCCAAATAACATTCCTGCATTTGTAATAGGGTTAAATAGGATTCCACTCTAGAGAAGTGAATGGTATGAGCAACAAAGAAAATCTTTGCAAATATACAACATCTTCGTATTTAGAATAATTTTTAATCGTAGGCAAATCAGGAAAAGAGAAAACAACATTTGAAAGCAAGAGCTTTGTGATTCATACAAAAATAATGAAACCAATTTGGGATCATTATAAGAAACATGGATTCTTTTCCAAATCAAGTGGATTAGAACAACCATTGATAATATTATCAATTGGTGGTATGTGAACTTCCCAGGATAGGCAAGTATAGTAACCCTATCTGATAATTTTCTTCTTATTGATTGCAAGAATCCAAATATTTAAAATAATATTTTTAAATAGAATCCATTAAATTTTAAAGGTTTTATCTTTCATTGTATAGACTAGGAACCTAATTTTAACCCCAACACTCATAAACCTAAAAAATTTCCACAATGGAGAAAATTAGGAAAGCTTCCCTCTGAACATCTACATTTTGAAATACTAGAATCCATTGTTTTCCATGGACTCTTTTATAGGGGTGGAAGAAAATTTTGTTACTAATTTTTCAAGTGAGGCTAGGATTTTGGTTGAAAAAGATGCATCTATTAAAACCCTAGGACCTCTATAAATTATAACAGAAGAGGTTCATGAAACCAAAATTTTAAGGAAATAAAATAAGAACAAGAAAATATTTTGAGAACAAAATTGAAAACATAAGAAATATCAAAGATCAATCTAGAAAATCTAATATATTTGTAGAGCAAGCATCTAATATAAATATAATATTTGATAATGATATAGGAGGGTTTTTCATAGAAACCATAAATGAACCTTTAAATGAAGAAGCAAAAGAAAAAGATAAATATTCACAAAGATCTCAGTAAGAATTGGAACAAGCAATTACATCCAATAAATAAATTCTTTATAAACTATTGGAAGATTCAGAATATTTTCAAGCAGAAGTCAAGGAGAAATTAGCTCTAGTGGATCCTTCATTTGAAATCAAGGAGTTGAAAGGATCATAAATATATATTTAAAATAGAGAAGAAGAAATCTTACACTTCGCTAATAATCAAGAGGAGATCGAGGATCCTTCTAGACAAGAAGAAAACATTGAAATAACTACCCCTCTTGAAGTTGAAGTTGTTTGTGTCTTAATGGAAATAACATAGCCTTTGGAGGAAGAAGATGAAAAAATAATAATGGAAAAGGAATTGCTCATAAAAAAAGATTTTGGAATATGAAGAAGTTGAAGAGGTAGAAATGAGCATGTTATTTGGGAATATAGAGGTTTAGGAAAAAAATGGAAGAAAGGAGGATAAATTTGGGATATGCTAAAATTTCCCGAATAAGGAAACCTCTGAAAGTGGAAAATCATCATGGAAAATAGGAAGGAAATCTCTATTAGAATTAAGATTAAAATTTGGAGAATCATATGATAAAACTAAATTTACATCTTTATTGAATGTTGGGAAGGGGAAGGTCCTTCCTTAGGATCCATGAAGTTAATAAGATGGAATGTTTAGGTCATGAATGCCTCTAACAAGAAACAAATAGAAAAAATAGTGTATATTCTCAACTAAAGTAGAAGAAATTATGATACAAGAAAAATAGATGAATAAATAATAATTGGATACTTTTATTCAAACAATAAGATATTATAAAAGTGAATATGTTACAATAGAAGGGGTTTCAGGTGGAATGACTACATTTTGGGATCCAAGGAAAGTAATATATGAAATCTGGATAATAAAAAATAAATAGTTAAGATGTGTCATTAGAATCACAAATAGCAATATAAAATTCATTCTCGTAAATGTATATGGACTCACTCCAAGAAATAACAAGAAAGAGATTTGGAAGGATATTGAAATGTTTTTGGATCAATGGCTAAAAGATAATTGTATAATTGGAGGGGATTTCAATGCAATATTGCATATGACAGAAAAAATAGGAGGCATTCAAAGAGAATTTCAAGCTCAAAAATATTTTAGGGAATGGGTAAGTCAATATAATATAATGGAAATACAAACAAATAATAGCAATTTTACATGGAATAATAAGAGGATGGGTTTTAGCCATATAGCAGAGAAACTAGTCAGATTTTTCTTTAAAGAAGATTTAGCTACTTTCCCTTATAGCTACAACTCTATAATCATGTCAAATAACGAGATAAAATCACTTTCTAGTTCATCTATAAATTAATGGACATATTAAACCCAAGAATTGTTTGTTTAAATTTGAAAAGATATAGATGAATGATGACAAATTATTTGAGTTGGTTGAAAAATAGTGAAAATAAGAACAATTCTCGGGGTCCAAATTGTTCTATTTTGTATCTAAACTAGAAGATATCAAACAAAACTTCTTCAATGGAATAGAGAACGCTTTAAAAATATTTTTGCAATAAAAGATAGCATGGAAGAGGTAATGGAATAATGAAGTAATAAAGGGAGGTATGGATTAGAACATATTCATAAAAGAGAAAGAGTTATTACATAAATATAAAGATATTCTAGTAAAAGAAGAAATTTTCTAGAAACAAAAATCTATAGAGACTTGGTTGGAAGAAGATGATAAATTTTTAAATTTTTTCCACAATAGTACAAAATAAAGAAGGAATATTAATAGAATCTTGAAAATAAAGAATGAAAATGGAAATAGAGTGGAAGATCCAAAAGAGATATCCAAGTAGGAAATAGCATTTTTCAAAAAAAAAAACCTTGAATAATTGGTGTAAGAATTTTCCAATAGAAACAACCCAAGATCTAGAGGCCAATGCATAACACAAACACAAGAGAGAATAGTATGGAAAAGAACAATTTGTATTCTCATTAATGATACAATAACTGGATTATAATGCCATAATTGATGAATTGATTCAAGAGATGAGTACAATGTGCCTACTTATATAGGTAAGGCAATAAGAGAACATGATAACTTTTAGAAAACTCATCACCTGCAAAAGGTGAAATCATATGTCCACCAAAGGTGGATCATCCTCCATTATGTAATGAAGTATGTGCAATACGTGGAGGATGATAAAGTGATAAGTGCACTAAATGTGGAGACAACACATAATGTGGAATGTGATAACTACTATCACCAACTAAACCAAAATTTATCCTACACCATGTGCAACTAAATGTGCAAACTCCTAAGTGTCTAAATAAGGGTAGTCAGGCAGTTCTACAGGAGTGGAATGGGGTGTGCCCTACAGAAAAACCTCTAGGATTTTAAGGTAGACTCTTTATGAGATTATTTTGGGGGAAAATGAAGAGAAAAACTTTAAAAAAATAACCTAAGCTAAGGGGAGGTGAAGCTCCAGATCAAATCTTTGTTTGACAGACTAAGAATTCATCAGATGGTATTTGTAGGGATTTAACCATCCTGATTAGAGTTTTATGCCTTGATTCACTCATGAAACGATGCACTACATACCCTTCATTATTGGTAGAAGAATGAGAAGCCAAATTCATCAGACATAGGGCTCACACATTCATATCCAGCCATAGGAAACATATGTAAGGATCTGAATTAAGGCACAAAAATCCTAAAGAAAGTGCAAGCCTCTTCAACCAAGGACACAGTATACGACCCTATTTATTAACAAACATAAATAGTTAATATAAGGGTCGAAAGAAAAGACCTCACTTTCTAAAACTCATCTTCTTAAGGAGAAGGATGGAAAGGATACAAATCATCATCCATTCTAGATTCATTGTGAGGAGAGAGAAACCATCATGATCACAAGTACACCCAAACAAACAAGAAATAATTGCACCCACATAAACCAACTAGATCAAACCTATAAATATTTAGCACATGACACGGTGATTAATAAAAAGGAAAAGGCACTGAATTCACAATCCCCATGATTTATTAATAGAAAACATGTCAAGGAGAGAGAGAGAATGCCCTAAAAAATAAATGCTACAATATACACCCCCTAGTCGACAGGCCATAGGGTCTTTTCTCATAAAGTAAAATCTCTAAAAATAATATAGATTATATCCTTGCCTATTGAACCTAAGTTCAATATTTCCAGCCTCTTATTCTTACAAGTTCATGGGGTTTTATAGAATAACCGTCAGTCAATAGTGTAGAAATAATTGAGGGGGGGGATGAATCAGTGACCTCAAAAATATTCCAATAAATCAACCCAAAAACTTAGTACCACAATATTAAGCCTCTAGTTATCTTCAGCCCTATAAGATGAATGCCTTCAAATAAACTTATCAAATAACTACTTCTCAAAGTGTTCTATTAAACCTTATTCTTTTAGTTTACCGATTAGTTATCTTTCATTTACCAAAAAATAGTAAATTACTTAGAGTATAAAGATCAATCCAGATTAGTTATGTGCAATGAAAAACACTAAACTAATGACTCGTAAACACATTGACACATAGATTTTTAACGTGGAAACCCTGTTAAGGGAAAAAACACTTGGGACCGGTAACCCAAAATTTTCACTATCCTGAAGTGAGCTCGGTGAAGAGCCAACCCTGTGAAAGGTTACAAACACACTATTAGGTGTGACCTTGTTAGAGGATTTAATAGAATAGTTTGTCACTTGATATCGGGCATCTCTATACTACCTTCTATGACCAAACCTAATGTAATTTGTCAAATGGTATCTGGAATCTTATGCTATCTTCATGATCAAACTTTTTGATACTCCTTGGGATGTATCTCAATATAGAAAGGATCTTTAAATCATGCTTGATTAAGAGACTTTTTGAATCAATGGTTAAACTAAAATAGTAAATGATTTGTTCATACATACAACTTAGACTTGCTAATTTTAATATCTATTGTAAGCTCATTTTACCTTTCTGATCAATGTATCTTTCCAATACCTTTTCTCCACTTCTTTCTACTCGGTGATGTTGTGCTCTATTGCTCGGTGTCTGCATAAATATTTAGCTATTTTCCTTATGTTGATTGATCAAGATTGTATGAAGTTGTTCTTCATCAATTTCTCTTCAGTATCCTATTTTTCTATTCATTCCCCTTAATTCATAATGAATTAGTCTCTTTATATACATGATATCACCATTTCTCTCTTCTTGATTTTATTGTTCTTGGCGTGATCTGCAATCTTAGCCAATCTTGATTTAAAGCTTTACTCCTATTTTATCTCAAAGAAATCTCTTTGACAAATGGATAAAACATATTTTCCTCTTTTACTTATCTCTGGCTTTAACTTGTCGATGAGAACAAAGTTAATAACCAGTTAAGTCTATCTTTATCTCTGCCAACTAGATATTTTGTCATTTTTGAACTCCAGTTAACTTCGGTGTTTTAACTCTTGTTACCTTCGGTCAACACTTCAGTTCTCCTTGGACTTCTCCGTCGATGTTGTCTGTCCTTTAGGGTTGTCTGTCGGGTAACACTGTAATTCTAGCTGTCGATAATGCTTTTGATTATGCTCATTGATAATTCTTTGTCGGTTTTCTTTCTATGGCATTACTGTGACTTTTCTCTTAGGTTTCTCTGTCCGTCGGGTTCTACTAACCGTCGGTGTTTGAAGTCACTTAGTGAATGTTGGTCTTTTATGCATTACTGAAAGCATAATCTTTATCTCTCTGATTCTCTGAAGTCTTTAACACTTTGAATATAACCGATTAGATTATATCAAGTTGACATAAATGACAATACAATCCATTAACTGATTTAATGTCTTGCATTATCTTTCTGCATTTCTGTGATCAACTTAACATCTTCAAGCATTCAATCAGTTACATGTCATCAAATAGAATGATTAAAGTTTGTTACAATCAATCGACGTGCCAAAGAATGCAGCATGGATCACTCAATTTCCTATGTTGCAGGCAAATATATTTCTCTGATTGGCTAGTCACAACATTCCTACTAGCTAGACTCAAAAGAAGAATTGTCGTAGTTTGATCAGAGATGATTATGATTTCACGGACCAATCAAAATGGTGTGAATGGAACAATTATCTATAATTTCATTGTTCATGGGAGCTTGCACATGAGAGAATATCCCTTGAATCTATATTGGAAGGTCCTTCAAGTGTGGGTGTCCCAGGGGACACGTGGATAGCTAGCAGAATTTGGAGGGAATACATCCTTTGTGGAGTGACTTAAAACTCCACTGAGTTGACATGTGTCATCCCTCATCGGGAACATTATTCCTGTGAGCATGCCTGCACAGTTTTGTGGCCAAAGTATGAACACAAGAAGTGTTGAGGCCGGTGGTGTAGAAGGAGTATACAAGTACCATTGTACAATATGCAATTCAATCTCTCATAGATGGAGAAAGGGGGAAAACCATGTGTGACAAAACTCCCCCCAATGGAGAGATGAATACATAAAATAAATCTCAAAGAAGAATGATATTGAAGAAGAGAGACCATGGAGCCCTCCTCAATGTCAAATATCCTACAAAGATGATCAAAGATGATGACCAAAACTCCTCCATGGGAATAAAATAGAGCCAATGTTGCACCAAGAATGTCAAAGTGTAATAAAACTAGATACCAAGGTTGATGAAGAACTCACGATGAATCAACCAATGTAATATGATAGATATTAGGCATGGAAACACCTGCTTGAGCATTAATTAAAACTCACAAATAACAATTTGGTAAAATTAAAGTCTCAACTAGAGCCATGCATTACCAATGACTGATTGGTGCATTCAAATCTCCTCATGCACCAAGTCTCAAAAGATAATTGTTAATTTACTGAGTACATGAGGATTACGTGAAATATGGCATCAATGAGAAAGTACAAAGAAAGATGGTACCTTTATATTAGTGTGTGTACAACATGGATCATGTGAGAGAATACAACATCACATTACAAATGTAAAGCTAGAAACTAATAATTCTTCCACCACAGAAGCCCTGTAAAAAATCAAACAAGATGCCTCCAATTAGAATGATGTGCGAAAAAAATGTAGGAGTGATTGACCCCCCCCCCNTGCCCCCCCCCCCCCCCCCCAACTATCAGTTGGAAGTGTTGCAAAAAAGTATGTAGGTGGGCAAGAAAAAGTGTTCCCAATTTTACATATTTGAAATTTGTTTTTAAAAGACTTAACAAGTTTAAGAAAAGTATTTATTAAAAGTTAAAAAAGAAAATATTTTTTTGGCCAATAGCAACAACCCAAGATCTAGAGGCCAATGACTAGCACAAAAATAAGAGCGAAAAATATGGAAAATAAAAAACTATATTCTCATCAATGATGCAATAACTGAACTACAATAACATAACTTATGGATTGATTCAAGAGATGACTATAATGTGTCTTCTCGTATAAGCAAGGAAATAAGAGAACATGATAACTAGGAAATAACTTACCACCCAAAAAAGGTAGAATTGCATGTCTACCAAAGGTGGGTCATCTCCATTGTGAAAAGAAGTATGTGTAACATGTAGAGGCTGATAAAGTGATAGGTTCACTAAAGGTGGAGATAACGTATAAAGTGGAATGTGATAACTACTATCACCACCTAAAGAAGAATTTTACAACTAAATGTGCAGACTCCTAAGTGTCTCAAATTTAAACTACTATGTATGCATTATCCTAAGTAAGCTTAAGTAAAGTATAATTAGGTGATTAATCAATTACACCAACAATTGGGATGAATCTAATCTTAGAGCCCAAAAAAAATTTCTTAAAAAATATCCCTAAGTTAATCACAAAAGAAAAAAAAATAAAACACTAATGAGAAAATTCACATAATTAGAAATATAAACATCCCTAAACTAATTACACCCGAATAAAGCACCTAGCCTAGATGGGTTCTTGGCATGTTTTTTTTTTAATTTTGGTATTTTCTAGGAAAAGAAATGGTAAAGGCATTAGAGTGAAATAAATCAAGGAATAATCTTGAGAGAAATTAATAATACCTTTATCACACTTATACCCTAGAAATAAAAAAACAAAACATTTAAATGATTTCATATCTAATTCTTTATGAATACATTAATAATACCTTCATCACACTTATACCCTAGAAAGAAAGAAAAAAAAACATTTAAATGATTTCATATCTATTTCTTTATGAATACAATATACAAAGTTTTGGCAAAAGTACAGGCTAATAGATTAAAAAATATTCTACCTAGAATTTTATATGAGAAACAAACAAGATTTGTACTAGAAAGATCCATATTTGATGGTGTAATAATAGCACAAAATATATACATTCAATACATAAAAATTTAAAACCTAGTATGCTAATTAAGTTATCCATCAAGAAAGCATACAAAAAAGTGGACAAGAGGTTTTTATGTAAGTTCCTTGAAGCCTTTGGTTTTAAAAAACAATGAACTTAATATATGACTTCATATCTAGTTCTAGATTCTCTATACTAGTAAATGGAACACTAAAAGGATTTTTTGATATTTTTAGAGGGTTGAGGAAATGAGATCCAATCTCTCTATTTTTATTCATAATTATAGCAAAAACTCTTGCTAGATCAATAAGAAAATTTCAAGAAAATGAACAAATAAAATGTATCAAAATTACAAATGAAATGTTAGCTGTAAGACATCAACTATTTTTTTATGACATTATGTTGTTTGGGGTAGGAGAAAAATATGAGGCAAGACAATTAAAAAACATTCTAAATTTATACACCAAGGCTTAAGGGAAAATAGTAAGCCATGAAAAATTAGAGAGTTTTTTATTTCATATAAATTATAGAAAAGAGAATGAAATATGTAATATATTAGGATTCAATAAATAAAAACTCCCTTATAAATACCTAGGACTTCCACTAGATAAGGGAACTAGAACCAACAAAATGTGGGGTTCAATACATGACAAGCTAATACAAAAAAAAACAAAGTAGTCTTGGAAAGGAAAATGACTCTCTTTGTTAGGAAGGAGAAACTATGTTAAAGTCGGTATTATCTTCAATACCAGTATACCAAATGTCAAGTCTGCCTCTATCTATAGGAGCAAATACTAAATTGGAAAAAATAATGAGAAATTTCGATTGGCGGGATATGATAGAGAAAAGGAAATTGACATTAATAGCATGGGATAGTAATAGAAGAAGGGGGGATAGGGTTAATAACCTATGGAAAGGCATTAGGGGCCAAATTTGTATGAAAAATGCATAAGTAACCCAACCTAAAGTGGGTTAGGATTCTACAATAGAGATGCTTAAATGGAACATATCACACTAACATATTTAGAACAACAAAACCACGAAAAGGATTTAGGGTAGGAATTTCATAATTAGTTGTAGAGATGTCATCTTGAAACAACTTACATAGGATGTAGTTGAAGGCATTAAAGCATTATTCGGGAGTGACTCTTGGGGAGGTTATACAACATTGGATAATATGATGAACAATAATAGGAAAAAAAATTTATTGGTGATAAATGATTATATTATTAATAATAAAAAGTGCTACAAATTTTAAATACACTATATCAAGTCCATACCCAAAAAACCAAACCCCTAAAATGGCCTACCTTCTACAAGTAAAATTTCCTTTAACATTGTTTATAGCCCGAGGCCTATACAAAAAGGGCTTCAACTATCATTTTCTACTCATACCTATAAAAAATGGGAAACTACTGCAACCATCTTTATAAAACCATACAAACTACCGTACTATATCCATTAACAAGCCCTTGAGATTACAAAACAGGGCATACCTGATTATTAGTGTATCCATTGATAGTTAAAATTAGCCAAAATTTAAAGCAGAGATGTCACTCAACTACTAATATTTTCCTTGTATATGGGTACCTTGGCATCCTTTGGGATGATGATCCCACCTCTCATATCCAAGCCTACCCTCTTCACTCTCCTCTTTCTTAATTCTCCATTTCACTTCTCCTCCTCCCATATCTGCAGACTGTCTAGCAGCATGGTACATCTTCTCTTAGCCTCCTCAATTCAAAATTCCTTTCTTGTTCTAGCTCTGTATCGTGCCTTCCACATCTTGGCAAAAGATTGCATCCATCCTCAAACCCACTCCAGGTTTTTCCATAGCCAGGATTGAGAGAATGCCTCCTACCCACTATGGATTCACACACAAGCACATTACATTTAACACCTCCTCCTTTGTGCCCAATTGAAGAATGCCAATGAAACATCAATTCTTGTTCTTAAATCATGATTTTTCCATAAGAACTCCTCACCCAAAATGACATCCACACATTACTAGAACCTGGGGTCATTAATCTTAAAGATTCCCTTCATTCGCCTCGACCTAATCGCTCCTCTAAAGGCTTGAAGTTGTTTAGGAGTTTCGAGAAAAAAATTTGATTCCATTTTGAACAACAATCTTTGAAGACCCAAATACACGAACACCGAACTGGAAACAAAACTGAGAACAAGACAAGAGATAACCCAACCTTCACAAATTCTGGATTCTTCTAGATACTTCAAATTACAATCACTGAACTGGAAACAAAACTCAGAACAGGGCAAAAGATAACCCAACCTTCACAAATTTTGGCTTCTTCTAGATACTTCAAATTGAAATCATCAAATCATGCCACCCATCAAGCTCTTCAAAAAAGTTATGTGCTAAATAAATGAAAATGAGATATGTATCATACTTCATTTACCTGCCAAGTCTAAGCACCAACTGGGGTGTATTAAAAATATGATTACCTTTATTATTAAATCATTTATCAATAAACTTCCTTCATACTAATATCAAACTTTATCCCATCCACCAAGACCCCAACACCCAATCTTCAATTCTAACACATGCATAAATCATGTCTATCTATATCTCTAAAGTCTTATATAATCTCTTCTCTATCTTGATCTCAAAATGCCACTCCCACCTTAGACATAATATCAACTATAGTTTTTCCTTATCTTATCACATGAGATACCTTGTATTCCTCAAAAGAAGCTAGCAATGAATTGATCAATCGTATGTGTTTATTCAGATACCATATTCTAAATTCTCCTTTTTCTATTTCACTATTTATAACTAGTGAATCACCTTCCAAGTGGATCTTGAAAACTTGCACTGATCTTGCAACTCTAAGTGCTACCCATGTCGCCTGAACCTCAGCCTCATTGTTAGTACCATCTCATGATCTCCTTTCACCCAACATAATGATGTTACCAATCCAGTCATGAACAATGAATCTAACCTAGATGGCCTTGGGTTTCCCTTTAAGACACCATCGAAGTTCACTTTTATCCACCCCTTATATGACATAATCCATGAGACTTCCTTAACCTTTGGAAAAGGGGGATGAACCCTCAAAGGCCCATTAATAGGCCAGTAGAGAAAAAAATTATTGGAAAACCAATGGGGGGTTTATGTCAAATACTATATTGAAATACCAAATGGAGACCCTTCCCTAGGTTAGAAATGGAAATCACTTGAAATTTTACCACTTCCAAGAAATGATATAAAGACTCTCATTAGCATATTACAAGCAAGAAGAATAACAATCATAAAAGGGGAAGACTAATTAATATGGAATGGGGAAAAAATGGGTAAATATAATGTCAAGGATGTATATGCATCCCTATTGAAAAGATTAAAAAAAAAATCCAAAAACTGAAATACCCACACTTATGTGTTGGAATAAAATGTGTTTACGCAAAGTAAGTATGTTTACTTGGGAAGCTCTACAGAAAATGGGTGTGGACAATTCATTAGTTTAGGAAATTAGGATTTGAAGGCCCTTAGATATGTCCTCTTTGCAAGTTAGAAGAAGAAACAATAAACCATCTATTCATGAATTGTACTTTCACACAAAATTTTTGGACATGGTTATGTAAGAAATTAGGATGGTCAATTGTTCTACCTAATGACTTATCAAGTATCTTTCAAAGTTGGCCAAGTATATTCAAATCAAGACTATATGGAGTCCTGTGGGTAATAACACCATCTATAACAATATAAGAAATATGGAAGGAAAGAAATACAAGTTTTTTTCAAGACAAAATAATGGAATGAGACAATATTGTAAATAAAATTGAAGCAACCATAGTTTAAGTTTCAAATAGTAGATTGACAATCTAACAACAATGAGATGTCAAAATTAATTTACTAATTGGGATGACAAAATTAGAAATAGATGGTATGGTTTGAAAATTCCCTCCTTTTTTAAAAAAGAGGGAATTACAAGTAAACAAGAAAGGTTGCAAAATAAATGGGCAATTCCAAAATAAGGTTGGTTTAAATAAAATTTTGATGGAACTTCTAGAGGGAATCCCTGAATCGCAGGAATAGGATGCATCATACACCATTGGGGTGGAATTTTGTAGCTAGTTTATCTAGACCAATTGTAGAATAAAAAATAACGTATTAGAGATTATATCCTTAACAAAAGGTCTCATTTTATGCAAGGATTTAGAAAAAAAAAAATTTAAAAGTAGAAATTGAAGGTGATTTGACATTGATTGTCAATGCAATTAGGACAGGGACCACTCCTAATTGGAAGTTAAAGGGACTTTTGGCAAGAATTATAGAGTTAATAAAATACTTCAAAGCCTTAACTATAAATCATATATACAGGGAGGCAAATATAGAATTAGATCAACTTGAAAACAAAGGAGTAGATGGAGTAATATATGAAAAATTAGGCCTTGTAAATTTTTGATAAAGCAATAAGCAGAAGAAAAGGAAAATTTGAAAAAATGAAAATTGAATAAATATTAATTCCAATTTGGCTCCTAAGTTAGAATTGTTTATTGATAATTAAAATTTTGCTAGCCATATGTTTAATCTCAAATAAAAAGCACTCAAGGTGAACATATATGCATCTTCTTAATAAGGTAATCATACATGAAAAGATTCTAAAATAACATGCATAATGTCAGATCATGTACTCCAATAAATACATCATGTACAATTAAGTAGTCATGCATAAATAAATGGAATTAGTAATTATCCAAATTTAGTAGGTTTCACTTACTAAGGGCCCGTTTGGTTGGGGAATTGGAAAATGAAACAAATCATGGTTATCCATAGCCTGGTTATGCAAACCCTGGTTTTCATTTTTTGGGACTGTTTGGTTGCCCTGGAAGATGGATTTGTAAATCCACATTCTCCATTTGGTTGTTAAACTGAAAATAGGAATTGGAATTTGTGAAATTCTCATTCTCTGTTTGGTTGGACATTTTCGAATTGGGATTGGAATGCAGATCTCCATATTCTCTGTTTGGTTCTGCACTTCGAATCAGAATTGGAGTTTGGGTCTCCATATTCTTCGTTTAGTTGTTCATTTTGAATTGGAGTTGGAATATGACACCAAATTTTTTTAATATTTTTTAAATTAATTTATTTTGATTTATTTATTATATTTTATTGACCTGTGTTAATTATATTTATTTATATTTAATT
>MU223453.1:651455-665654 GCA_018584345.1 Thuja plicata | reverse complement strand
GAAGACTTCCGCAGATTGTTTCACTTCTTCTGCGGTATCTGAGGTAATCCATTTGCCTATTACACTGTCTTCCATTTCCTTACACGACTAGTATTCCTGCAACCTGAAAGAACAGAGGAATCTCTTCAGTGGTGATGTGATGTTTTGTGTTGGAGCGGTGGAAGTGTTTTCTTGCCATCTTGATACTGTGAAGAAGGTTTGAAAGTCTTCCAATTATTTCAACCAATAGAATAGTTGTTCCTGGGGTCAAATATGTCTCTATTCGATTGAGGACAATTTTATTTTATTTTAAAGTTTAATCCAATCTGCAAATGATTTCGGCAAGTATGATTGAGCTGCAGGAATCCATGATGTGGCTTAAGTGCCAGATCTGAAGATTTTCCGTGTTGGGGTGTTTCTGGGTTCAAACCAGTGACCGTCCAGATTCCATAGGCAGTTTGTTTTTGGGAATTGAAGCGGCTTGTGACTCGAAATTGCCAGAATGGTGAAAGTATACGGTTTGCGAGAAGTGTCTCCAGGGCGATCCATGTTGGGGCCCGATATGCAGGTTTAGGTTTTATATTTTGTTCAATTTGGAGCTTATTTTTAAGTTACCTGGGGTGGGAATCTGATGAACAGCGGGGGCTTTTGTGAATACATTTTTATACACGAGAAGCCGAGGTGTGTCATTTACTGTGTTTTCTCTACCAATGGAAGCACAAAAAACCAGAATATTGATGCCCATCAATGTATAGACAGGACACACTGAACTACAGACCGATTCCATTCAAAAAAATGTAATCTCATTTAGACTTATAACAAATCTGAACAAATCCGAAGATTTATACACAAAGGAAAAGATATTTGAAGCGGTTTCATATCCTACCCCCGCCAAAAGAGAAGATTTACACACTTCTGAAGGACAATAAACACGCAGCAGACAACAAAGAATACCTGTTGAAAGTAGCTCACGCGTCGAATAGCACGCAGAAGACAGCAAACCCTAGCGTCCAAAAACCAGAATATCTGCGGACGTTGCCCAACTTATAAAATGGGATTTTCAATCCAAAATTGTGGAGTTGCCCGGACCCGACGGGAAGTTTAAATTTGCTTAATTTGAGCACATAACCATGGATTTGAAAGTGATTCCACCTCCTGAGGTGGAATTGTGAAATCCACATTTTGAGCTAAATGGGGATTTTGAAATCCACGTTCCCATTCTTGCAAAGGGCATCCAAACAGGGAATTGCACCCCATAACCGGGTTATGGGCGGCATAACCCGTTTATGGGGTGCAACCAAACGGGCCCTAAAAGAAAATATGGAAGAAATAATCATTATAAGTACTACGTATAAATGAGCCAAGAGATTATACTAGAATGAGCATTACTTATCTATCCACCCAAGAAAGGTTTATGGAAAAAAGATTTCAATTCCATAGAATTTTATCACATATAGATTGGTATAGAGAAGGAAATCACGGGCAAGTTATGTATTTGAAACATAGACAAACCCATTTAGATTAAGTCCAAGAATAAGAAGATGGCATTCCTGGGTGAGGTAAAGAAGGGGAGATTGGGAAGAATCATGAATTTCAAATATAGTTTGATAGTTTGGGTAGTGAAGAGGATTTTAGGAGGTCAAGTTATTTACATTGATCATATGTATAAGGTCAACACAAACATACCTAATATTTTCATAGCCTCAATGCTACATGTGGAGAAAGACAAAGAAGCTATTGAAGCCCCTTTTAAAAAAATATTTGACAAAGATATTATTGGGGAAATGGAAAAATTTCTAGACAAAATCAATGAGGAATTAACCATTCCCCGTCCCAAGAATTATAAAGTGACATCCATTTATAGGAAGTTGATTCCAAGAAATTCAATCTTAGAAACTGAAGACCATGGATACTCTGAAAATCAAAAAGCTATTATCAAATAAATGTAAATTTTTTACTCAAACTCGTGAGAATTTAGGAGACAGAGGGAGGGGAATGGTTGAAAATTTATATGAGAGGATGGGATTGATTCAATTGATGAGGAAGAAAGGTCATAATTGATGGCTTCAGGCCTTATGTCAATAGCATCCAATAAGAAAGCAAGACCAAGTTGGTCAACATCTACTTGCAAGCATGTAGTCAAACCAAACCTAAAAGGCAAGGCCATAATTATGTAATTATTAAAGTCCCTTCTATCTAGTTTAGATTTGTTAGTTTGTTATGTAATGAAATATTCTCATGTATAGGGTTTTAATAATATGGTATATCTAGGGCATAGACCTATACATTTATATAAAATTAACAAACCAAGTTAAGCATGGGCATTTTGGTTACTTGCCCAATTTTGTTGTTATAAACCTTCTATTAGTTCGAATAATTGCTAAAAGAGATGTCAGTAGATAGGTTTATATATATATATATATATATAGGAAATGTTGCAATATATGATGATCTGATGATTATTTCAAATTAGAGGGTTTTCCCTAATCATAATAATTTCCACCATAAATAGATTTGAGGAAATTTGGAGTTTAAAAAAAGTTTGTGGGAATATTTAATTTTATGAATGGGTGAAGTAATGGAAGTAAGGAGGAAATTTGGTTAAGGAAATGGGGTATTTGGTCTCTTTACCTCTTTTCTCATAGCTTTGAAGAGTTTAATACAATGAAATTATTTGGGAAAAAGAATGTATGAATAAATCAATGTATATTAAGGAGGTATCTAGTAAGGTAGATTAATTAATTAGAGGAAATCTTGTAGTTTTGAAAATATGGCTTGTTTCAAACACATGAAGATTTATCCAGACTAGATGATTCCCTAGTTTTTAATACCCTTCATAGTTTGGTTTACAATTATTAATTCTTAGATAATGTTGATCAGAGATGGTCTACAAGAAACTTGTTAAAGTGTGGAAAATTTAGATACTTGTCCCCGTTTTGTATAATAACAATATAAATAGATAAAATTACGAGTATAAGGAAAAAATGAAAATCAGACAACATATGTTTGAAACTCTAAAATCTAAATGAAGTAGTCTTTCATGTAGACAAGTTTAAAATAGGGCTGCTATGATATCATGGGATTTGTGAAATATTAACTAGTGAGTTGATTAACTAGAAAAAATGGTTATGAAGAGGTTTTTGCAATAAATAGAAGGAGAGATAGTGATTATCATAAAGGGAGCATTGGTTCAGATAGAGATTTGTAGATGAAATATCTAATAAACAAGTTGTAATATATGGGTCATTTTGTTCTTTGGTCTCTATTTATATACAATTGCATGATGGCTAATCAGTTCCTAGATCAGACATATTATAAAGGATTCATAAGAGAAGTGACATAAATGTTTGATTGACAGATTAATGTAGGGCCTTTAGTTGAAGAATCAATAATCGATAGAGCACATGTATTTTTGTAATTATGAATTTATTTTCTTTCCTTTCTTGGTTTAGGCCCATTATTGATCAAAATAAAATAAAATAATATATTATATAATTTATATAAATATTTATTATATATTATATAAAATTTTATAATAATAAGATTAAATATCATATATTAAGATAATATATAAATATAATATTAATATCAATATATCACATATCTGATGTTTGATATATTTTGAAAGATATTAAATATTTGATTATTATGGAAAAATTCAAATATATGATAACTTCAGATATCTCATATTTTTGGATATTCATTATGCTTTGGTCTTTTCCATGGCTACATTACTGACACCCAAGCCAACTAAAAAGTCAACATGAATTTTCACATTTTTGGGAAAATTGAAAACACTTTTTTTTTCATATTGCCACATTTTGACCCCTCATGATCCCGCATATACCCATTAGGTTCAGGATAACAATTTTCCCCTTGTAAATGACATAACACCATAGATTTTCTCTATGAAGGATATTCATCAAGGCATACATAATATATTCGGAGGAAAACTGTTAAGTATTATAGATGGACTACAAGAAGAATGCATAAAGTGGGGAATAAAAGTTCTAGCACCATGCATCAAAAAAAATTTCATTAGTGTTGTTCAAGATGGCTTCTTCATGGAGTGTGGTGCAAAAGCATCTTGGGAACTTGGCAATCTTGCATCAACCAAAAATATTTTGTTTTTAGTTTTCCAGTTTATTTGTTGTTGAGTTTCTTTCAGTGTTCCTTCAGTTTGGATCAGTTGTTGTTGCGCACCTCATGGAGTGTTCCAGGCATCATTTTTTAACTTCACCTAGGTTTGCATCTCGATTGGTTTCTTTGCATGTGAAATTTCTTGGATTTATGGTGGGACATATCTGTTCTTCACGTTTCATGACCAGTTTGTGTTTTTCGATCTCACAAAGGATTTTCCTGATCGGCGAAGCTTCGTGGTGCATATCTCGATGATCTTATGTGCATGGACAACCTACATGTGGTTTTTCTCATTGTATTTTGTCTATTTGTGAGAGATTCTTATGATTTAGGTCCTGACCTATAATATAATATATTTTCCTATTTTGGGAGAATATAATCTTTCTCAGGCTAATCTGATACTTGTGAAGGCTTTAAAAACTCATGTAATTGATTGCTTAGTAGCATGGCGAAGTAGTATAGCTTTGGTATCCAGAACTATCATCATGAGCTTGTGATATATAATATAAAAAGATAAGCTATAAAGGTTCTAAAAAAAGCATGTATGCCAGGAATGTAAGACTGCATGCTACAGACCCATTGTACTTGATTTATGGATGCCAATAAGAAAGAAGATCTTGCATGTATCTCCATAATTTGTGTTGCTTCTTGTGTGTCTCTTGCTGTAAGGATTGGACTGATTTTATTGAGGTTCTTCCTGTCCTTGGCTGCACCAAGTGGTATCAGAGTGACTATCCGATTCTATTTCTGCAAATCATGGTTCCTAAGTCGGTGAATTCCCTAATCTTATTGGTTGTTGGGGGGAAGAGTGTGAATTTGAGTAGAAATTGCAGAGGATTCACCCAAGATGGCTCAGAGAGGAAATGTTAGAGGTAGAAGGAGAGATGTAGATCTCATTGTGTTGAATATGTTGAGACAAATTACGACTAGCTTAGATGTTGTTGAAATAGACTAGAGAAGAGGTCAACACATTGAAGATGTAAGTGATGTAGAGGAAGAAATAACTGAAGAGGGTGAAGTACAACCCAAACTTGAACTTGAACAAGGAGATGATATATTCATAAAGGCCCTAACTAGAGTTAAGGTAAGACCACATTTTAATCTTCCTAGTTATCATGGTAACTTGAATTCATATAAATTACTTGCTTGGATCACAAAGATAGAGAAGTACTTTGATTATGAAGGTATCGATGAAGATAAGAAGGTGAAGTATGTTTGCACAAAGTTAAAGGGACATGCATCATTATGGTGGAATCATTTGTAGATTGATAGGTAAAGAAGGGGAAAGGACAAGATAATATCATGGGATAGGATGGTGAACAAATTGAAGGCCAAATTCTTACATGTTGATTACCAAGTGAGTTTGTTTAGGAAGTTACAAAATCTAAAGCAAAAGGATTTTAGTGTGAAGGGGTATACCAAAGAATTCTATAGATTGTATATTAGATCTAGACATAGATATGATGGTATTGAGAGGGTTTCAAGGTACTTGAATGGTTTGAGGACATCAATTAAAGATGAGATTTATTTGGGTAAATGAAAAACTGTAGAGGAAGCTTACCAATATGCCCTCAAAGTCGAGGAAAATTGAACAAAATACATGAACAAAGACAAAGAGGAAGAGGAAGAGGAGGAAGATCCCAGAGAGGTAGATCTCTTAGAGGAGGTAGATCTTATTCAGATTAGAATAAAGGTAAGGCATATTTCAAGGAAGAGAAATAATACCAAAGGGATTACCAAAATTTCTAGAGAGGAAGTGGACCAAGTAGCTACAAAAGAGATGACAAGAGGGTGTTTAGTGGAATTTTTTTCAAGTGCAGTGGAGAAGGACACCAAGATTTTGATTGTACTCAATGAAATTCAATTAAGAAGACTAAGAATAGTGGCCGAAATGCTTTTGTGGAAGAAGAATCTAGTGAATCCTTGAACCAAACTGAAGATGGAGAAGTCATAATGGTAAGGAGAGCCCTATGTCATGAGGAGATAGATCAATAGTTATTGTTGAGAAGTTTGTTCAAAACAAGGTGCAAAGTTGAAGGAAAGTGTTTCAAAATGATCATTAACATTGGAAGTTTAGATAACTTAGCCTCCAAAGAGTTGGTGAACAAGTTGAAATTATAGAGGTTGAAACACCTGAAGCCTTATCAAATATCATGGATCAAGGATGATCATAAGGTACTGGTGAGTGAAAAATGCCTAGTAAAATAGAAGATATAATCTTACCATGATGAATTCCTTTGTGATATTATTCCCATGGATGTTTGTTGTATCTTGTTGGGTAGACCATGGCAGTATGATAGACAAGATTTGCATGATGGAAGAAGGAATAAGTATACTATTGTGGCTAATATGATGGAACAAGTATTGTTACCCCTAGTTGAGACTCCTAAGAATGAGAATTGCACTAGTGTCAGATTTTATTTGGTTGAAGGAAGGAAATTATTGGATGGTTTGAAAAGTGATAGTAAGTATTATGATTTGATTCCTAAGAATCCTAATTTAGGATCGGTAGAGGAACATCCTGAGGAGATAAGGAAATTGATGACTGAGTATGAAGACATAATCTCAGATAATGTACTTGATGGATTACCACTTGTTTGAAGTATTAGTCATTGCATGGACCTAATTCTTGGATCTAGTTTACCTAATAAAGAAACACATTGGATGACACCCGCAGAGAATGAAGAATTGACTAGGCAAGTGCAAGAGTTATTGAGGAAAGGTTTGATTAGAGAAAGTTTGAGTCCTCGTGAAGTACCAACAATGTTAGAACCAAAGAAGAATGGAGAATGGAGAATGTGCATTGATTCAAGAGATATTAACAAGATTATAATGAAGTATAGGTTTCCTTTACCTAGGATGGATGATATAATGGATTGCTTGAGTGTGGCGAAGTATTTCACAAAGATTGATCTAAAGAGTGGTTATCATCATATCAGAATCAGAGAGGGTGATGAGTGGAAGACGACGTTCAAGAAAAATGAAGGATTGTATGAGTGGTTGGTAATTCCTTTTGGGTTGACTAATGCACTGAGTACTTTCATGAGGCTGATGAATGAAGTATTGAACAAATTCTTGGGTAAGTTTGTGATTGTTTACTTGGATGACATTCTAATTTTCAATAAGAGTAAAGAGGATCATTTGTTTCATCTAAGACAAGTATTGTAGAGATTAAGGGAAGAAAAGTTGTTGATAAATATCAAGAAGTGTTCTTTCATGAAGGAAGAGATAATGTAGACACCCTAAAATGGACAGGTTTGTGACTTTACATTAAAAACACTAATTTTAATCTATTAATTAATGGTTTTTTGATCGTTAATTAATCATTTATTTTCCTCTAAATTTATTCTCCTAATCATCTAATCAAATTCCAAAAATTAATTAAATAATTAATTTTATTTAATTAATTAACCTTAATTGATTAATTACAAATAATTAATTTTACTTAATTAATTAACCTTAATTGATTAATTACAAATAATTAATTAATTAAATTCAATTTCCTACAGTTTAAATTGAAATATTTAAACTTACTAATTAAATTCTTCCAATTAAATTAATTTAATTTCATTCAATAAAGCAATTCTAAATCAAAAAGAATTTAATTATCTCACATGTTGAAAAATTTATTTATATAAATGAATTAAACATTCATTTATTTTCAAAGAGATAATCCTTAATTAGATCACATGGGTTACTCCACTCATCTCTCTAGCTCACATGGGTAACTCCGCCCATCTCTCCAGTTCACATGGGTAACTCCACCCACCTCTTCAGTTCTAAAAGGTAACTCACAATTAGCTCTTCAGTCAACCAAACTCTATCTCCTCTTTACCAATTGAAGAGGTGGAGTTTACTGATGGCTTCTCCAGTTCCCTTTGATCTCAACCATTCATCTCCCTATCTTTGGGATTGATCTCAATCATTCATATCATCCCCAATTCCTATATAATAAACCCTTCATGCCCATTTGAAGGATCCAGGATTTCAAGCTCTCGTGTGTCATTACTCTGTCAATTTGGTTCTAGCATTCAATCCATATTGCGATCACAAAGCCATTCAATTATCAAATTCTTGACACTTCTCAAGTCATAGATGCTGCCCACACCAATACTAAGCATCAAAAATAGCATTTTAGAAGGAGTAGAGAGAGACAATATCAGCTTCAAGTAATTGGGTTTGCATTCATTTGTTTTCTCTTATTTGCTTGTACATTTTATTAGTTACGTTTAAGTATTTATATTAGTAGTTTTGTGTATTTTATTTCTATCATTTCAAACCGGTGCTACTAACCCTCATCGTTGGAAAGCTATGAACCCCAGTGGCTTTCCTATTGTGACCTCGAATGCACATTTCTTTGGGTTTAAACGGACCTTGTATTCCTACATTCTGTCAAAGATGGGTCCCAATACTTGTAGATGATCCTTTCTAAGCATTGACTTGGCTAGTATGTCATCAATTTAATCTTACATTGTCTTATGGATGAGATCATGAAAAATGGTTGTCATGGCCCTTTGATATGTTGTTCCGGCATTTTTTAGACCAAACGACATGACGTTCCAACAATAAGTGCCCCAAGGACATGTGAAAGTTGTTTTATGTTGGTCATCTGGTGCAATCCTTTTATGAGTATACCCTGAGAAGCCATCCATGAGTGATAGCATCTGATGTCCTACTGTTAGATTTACTATCATATCAATGTTAGGCAAAGGAAATTCCTCCTTGGGACAAGATTTTTTAAGATCTTTAAAGTCTATGCAAATTTGAATCTGACCACTGTGCTTTGTAACTGGTACCATATTAGATATCCAGTCTATGTATGGGATCGATCTTATGAAATTGGCATCTAGGAGCTTTTTTAATTCTTCCTTGAATAGTAATACAACATGGGGATGCATCTTTTGTAGCTTCTATTTGACAGGTTTGGCGTTGGGTAGCAACGGGAGATGATGCAGCACAAGCTCTGGATCTAATCATGGCATGTCTGAATAATGATGCAATTCCAAAATCTTTCAGACTCAACCTCCCATGCACAAACAACATAGCAGAATACAAAGCACTGGTCATTGGATTAAAGACAACAATTCAATGGAGAATCAAGAACCTTAAGGTCTATGGAGATTCACAATCAGGTTGCGCACTAAGTTCCAATACATCTTCTTCAAGAAAATACCATGGGCTCAAAACAAAGTTGTAGACGCGATGGCTACCATAGCATCACTGATCAATATGTCAAGAAATGAAACCCGATTCCAGTTTCTAGTGGAGTAACTCATGATGCCATCACATCAAGCACCAATCACAGAATCAACATGTGTCCTTTTTGGTCCTGAAACCCCATGGTACCATGATGTGTATAATTACCTCCAAACTAGTGTCTTATCTCTCGACTTGTCTAGGAACTAGAAAAAGTCCCTCATCTGCCAGGCCTTTAGGTATACCTTCCTCTCAACTACTATATATAGATGAAGTCTAGATAGAACTCTATTACGATGTCTCACTTCCAAAAAATCCCAGAGAGCTATGTACGAGGTACATGAAGCAATTTGTGGAACCCACAGAGATGACAACAACTTAGCTAAAAAGATCATCCGCATGGGATACTACTGGCCAACAATAGAAACAGATGCAAAAAAGTATGTACAAATGTGTAGGCAATGTCAAATTCATGGAGACCTCATCCATGCACCAGCCCAAGAACTAAATCCTATCACTTCACCATTACCATTTTCTATGTGGGGATTTGACCTAGTGGGAAAGATTACACCATCTTCAGCTAATGGACATAAATACATCATAGCAACAACAGAGTAATTCACTAAGTGGGTGGAAGCAATTCCCCTCACTTACATAACTAGAAAGAAGATATCAATATTCATACTCAACTATATCATCTGTCGGTTTGGAATTCCTCAAACCATCTTAACAGATTATGGTACACCTTTCCAAAAAAAAGATGTTGAAGAGCTATGTGAATAGTTCCAAATAAAACAAGGGTTCTCTTCATTCTATTATCCTCAAGGGAATGGCCAAGCTGAAGCAACAAACAAAACAATTCTGAAAATCTTGAAGAAAATAGTTAACAAATCAAGGTGAGACTGGCATTTACATCTTAGTCCAACATTATGGGCATACAGAACTAGCGTGAGAACACCTACAGGAGTCACTCTTTTCTCCCTAGTATATGGATCAGAGGAATTTTTACCCCTCAAATTGGAAATCCCATCCTTGCGGATATCATTGAAGAACTTGATTGCGGATGAAGACTACAGAGTATCAAGGCTCAATGAACTAGAACTGCTAGAAGAAAGAAGACAAAATGCATTCAACCACTTACAAGGCTATCAAAATTTCCTTAGAAGGAACTATCATAAGAAGGTGATGCCACTAACATTTGAGGTAGAAGACCTCTTCCTCAAGGAAAATCAAAAGAAACAAGCAAAGCGAGTGAAACCAGGAAAGTTTGAGCCTAATTGGCTAGGACCATATGTCATTGTCAACTCTACCCAGAGTGGGGCATACCAACTAGTGACACCAGAAGGAGATCAACTCCTTGAATACATAAACAGCATGCATCTCAAGAGGTTCTACGCTTGAGGTCTCAATGGTTAAGGTAACTATCTACATATCCAGAAAACACCAAAAAAAAATCAAAAAATACAAAAGGTTACCTTGGTGAAAACTTGGAAAATAGGCACCTTGGCGACAACAAAAAAGAAAAGAAAGTAAAGAGAAAAAAAATCATTCTCTTAGTAAAAACCTGGAAAATAGGCACTATTGAGTAGGTACCTTGGTGAAAACTTGGCAAATAGGCGCCAAGTGTTCAAATCCAGCTTCACCATCAATGAAATCCAAGATCAAAAGCTTGAGCACACTTCACATGCACAACTAACTACCCAAGCTATATCCAAAAGAACAATCTCCTCTGAGAACCAAACTTATCCATGGTTAATACTGGTCTACCAGACTAGGGGGTGATTCTAAATGTCCTGAAAAAATCCCTAAAAATCAGAAAACTCATCAAAAAATCCTAAAAAGATGTAGAATCCTAGGAAAATCAATCTTCATCAAAAATAATCAAAATTTTGAAAAAATCTCAAAGCAATAAAACCAACTTAGTTATCAAAAGAGAAAAAGGAAATCATGCCAAGTCAATCAATGTCACAACCATGAGCTTTGCAAATCAACATTGGGCCCATCTCACACAGCTTGATCAGCCACCAAAAATGATCAACCAATCAATCAATAAATCAATCATCTTACACAGTGCTATATACGCTCAAAACCAGACAAGTCAGTCTTATATTAGTCATCTATTACTGAAACTAGACACAATCAAAGCATTCAATCCAATCAAGCCTATCAAAAGAGTTGAGCCAATCAAGAGAATCCAACTGAATCAAGGAACAATCAAAATGTTGACTAGGTCAGTCAGTCAGTCAGATGTCGGTCTATATTTTACACTTATGTTCTTACACTACTCCAGGATCCACAAAGTGAGGAGAGTAGCTATGATGGATCATGACTCAATTTCTTTGATTTTTGTCTGTTGAATGTTCACTTCAATTCTAGGGCCGTGATGATTTAGGATAAATGTGGTAGGCACTGTCACTTATCTGGAAGCCACGTAGTTCCACAATCTGAGCTTAACCTTGGGAAAGAATTGGACATTCCTTCTCTGTTATATGCTTGTTTATTTATCAATAGAATCATAGTGGTATCTAGATGGACTCTGGGTGCATTGGATTTCTATCTCAGTTTTTATGGGATTTCTTCTTAAAATCAAGAGTTCACAGTGCTATTTAGATGGACTCTAGGTACATTGGAATTCTATCTTGGTTTTTTGGTCTTTCATTTCAAAATCAAGAGTTTATAGTGTTATCTAGATAGAATCTGGGTGCATTGGAATTCTATCTTGGTTTTTTGGTCTTTCTTTTCAAAATCAAGAGCTCATAGGTGCTATCCAGATGGACTCTGGGTACATTGGAGTTCTAGCTTGGTTTTCTTCTTTTCTTTTGTTCAGATCATTTAGAGGGAAAAGCGGTATCCAGATGGTCAATATCTGGGTGCTCTTGGCTCTCTTTCTTTTCAAACAAGGAACATAGCTGAACCCAGATGGTCAATATTTGGGTGCACTAAGTTCTCTTTCTATCCAATCTCTCTACTCCTTACGGTTATCAAGAGGTCATGGCGGTATCAAGATGGTATGTGATCTGGATGCATTGGACATGTTAGCACTGCATATCAAAATTTTAAATGTTCCATGCTTTGGAAAAATTTCCCACGTCTTTTGATTCAAAATCCATGTGGTTGCATGTCAAAATGTCAATTTTATGGTCAAATTTTCAAATTTGCCTTGTTTTCAGCTTTAGTCGTACACCTGCGCTGATATTTTAAAGTGACCTTTTAAGTAAGCGAGTGAGTGATGAGTCATGTTTTGGAATGAATCGCGCAGTGGTGGTCATGTCCTATTAATTCAAGTTAAGTGTGTGAGTGAGAGACTTGGTCGTTAATTTGTCTTAATCATGCAGTCGTGATGTAATTTTGAAGTCGGGTTGTCAATCTGTGACCGAGTGAGTTGGAATTTTTTTGTTGGTTTCTCACTCATGGGGGAACAAGTTCTATATTAAAGAGTTCAGCGAGATAGCGATGAGTTGAAATTTTTATGCATCGCACAATCGTGGAGGTCTCATATCTTTCACTTTTTGGTCCGCGACTGAGCGAGTTTTATAAGTTAAAGTTGATCGTGCACTTGGGCTAAGTTATTATGTGTATCTTTTGAAACCGCGAGTGCACGATGAAGTCATATTTTAATAGCGCTCACTCACATAGGTCTTAACTATTATATTTAGTTAAGTGCAAGTATGTGATGCATTATGTATTCATTCTCAGATGGTCCTTGTCGCTCAATCACACAGGAAATATGCAGTGTTTATAAAGTGCACAAGTGTGCGACTAAACATTCAATTTTGTTCCCACTCACTCGCTAATGATTTATTATTTCAAATTTTAAGCTCGCGAGTGTGCAATGAAAGAAAGGATAGGTTGTCACTCACTCGCTCAGGTATAAAGTCAAGTGAAAAGATGCTTGCGAGTGCACGATGAAGAAAGGTGGAAAGTTGTCACTCATTCGCTCATGAAGAAAGATCAGTCAAGAGAGATCACCGAGTGAGTGATTAATACATTATGAAGGTGTGATGAAGGCACTCGCTCAGTCACGAAGGATTTGTCTATAAGGAAATCTCAACAGTGAGTATGCAACTATAATAAAAAAGGGTCATCGCTCACTCGCTAATTATGTTGGCAAGTTGACTTCCTGAGGATGCATGACTCATTTTGTGTTGTCATCATGGCAACAAAGTCATGTTTAGTTTCTGTCATGAAAGACAAAATGACTAAGTATGGAAAATAGGGCAGACAAAGATACTCAGTGATCAGCACATCAGCACATGTGTGAGAGATCGAGTCAGCATATGCGCATTCAGATATATGTTTTATGACATGTGTACATGCTACATCCAGACATGCATAGTATGGAACAATAGTACGGCAAAGTTACAGGCAGATCAGTAGACCAGCAGTCCAGAAGACAGAGCATGGAAGCCGACTACTATTTTGATCAGCATGAATTATTTTGTAATATAATGGCTAGGCGCCTTTGGTTTTATGTTTGTAATGATGTAATTAAAATTGTAGTAAATACACTTGAGCCGACTTGTTCGAAAGTGTTGTATATTTTGTTTTAGGGTTGACTAGTGTTTTATTTTGGGTCGCGCCTATTCAGATATAAACATATAAGTATGTAATGTAAAGTTATGTTATAAGCATCGATTATTATGTAAGACGAAGATACAAAAGTGTAGTACAATGAATTCATTATATGATATAGCTCTTTAAGAGAGTAAGAGCATTCGCGCATACACGGAACTAATCAAACAGCAGTGTCATCATAGCAGTTCATTTTGATATAGTGCATATCATCTTTCAGAAGGTTGTAGCCTTCATCCTATTGGGCAGTGAGCCTAGGCAGTGAGCCATATACCTTTAACAGGGTTTTGTAAAAGACTCCTAATAGGATCA
>MU223453.1:621304-640322 GCA_018584345.1 Thuja plicata | reverse complement strand
CTGGGTGTAGTCAGACCATCCAGGTGGAACAACAACCCATCTGAAATATTCATGGCAATGAGGCCCATTGCCTCATCCATCCTATTTTTGTGCATAAGAGCCTCATAAGGCCTCTGAAGAACTGGCTGAACCGCATCCATGCAGGACCATAAACCTCATGACATGAGGAGTCTGGTCATGTGAGGCTTCCATGTGTGGTAGTTATGAGGTGTTAGTCGGGCCACAGAGGGGTCTGACATTGGAAGAATAATAAGAAGGAAGTAGAAGGGTCTTTCTGAAGGAAATTATAGAAAGTAAAATGCACCCCCCCACAATGTATAATCCTATCCCCTGTGCACCACAAATAAACAACTACTGAAAGCACAGAAAAAATGAGAGAAAAACCTGAACACCAGATGCAGAGTGGAGGGAAAATGAAGCCTCAACTTCAACGCTAAAAATAGGAACTCAAATAGTCGAATCAGAAAACAAGACCATCACCATTGCGTCCATCTCAAAAACACCTTGCCGACAATATTTCATTTTCCAAAAAAGGACACCGTATGCCCAACATACGGTCAAAAAACCACAAGTGCCTCCAAAACCATACTGGAAAAAACCAGACAGGGGAATAAATTTGACGGCCTAATGGCCGTCGCAGGCAGTTGGCGGCGCGGCGATGGCCAGTGGGCGGTGACTTGGCGGGGCAGCGGCGGTGGGAGGGTCGGGCGCGGGCGGCAGCTGAGCAGCCGGTGGGCGGCGGCGGGCCCGGGTGGCGCGCTGGAGGCTACTGGGCGGCGCGCTAGCCAGTAGCGGCGCACGGGCGGCGCTTGGGAAATGCGTTGGTGGCACGCACTAGCAGCGCCCTAAAATGCACAAAAAAGACTCTTTTATTAATTTTTTTCAAGTTTTTTTGTCTCAATTTTTGAGTCGTACGGCCCTAGGAGGCTAAAAAAATTTGCCTGTAGTCACAGAGGCCAAAATAGTCAAACTTTATATGTTTTTTGACTCTCCTGGGCCTTTTGAATGCAATGGCGGAGTCTATTTTTTCTCAAATGACTCCAAAGAATGGTGCCTCCTTCAAAGTGATAGAAAAAATCCCAAAAAGGCTATGGCTGTCGTCTTTGAATCGTGGCTTCAAAGACCTTCGATCAGGCAGTGACAGGGTGGCTCTGATACCATGTAGGATTTGAGAAACATGCAAATCCACAGAACCCAAATACACCTACATGCAAATAACCTGATACAAAGTTGAAGCACAAAAACTGAAAAAGCAGAACTCAGAGATGCTCAAAAGAAGAGTCCCAATATTATTCTCTAAGATATGAAAAAAACATTACAAAGTTCAACCTATAAAGGTGAACAAACCCTAAAACAGAAATGCTAGGTTGCGCAATATAATTAATATAAAGTATTAATTATATGCACCTAAGAGATAGCTTAAGCGAAAAAAGAGTAAGTAAACTAACTGATTACTCTAACACTAATCACTATGGAGCATGCCAGATTGCTGGTACAAAATCGTGGAGTAATGTTTATGCCTATTTGGGACTTACAGTCCACATTTATCATCAATTAGATTAGGAGACAAGAAGAACCCCTATTGAAAATAGAGTTTAAGATGGATGAAGTTCTGAAAGGATCAGGATTTGATCCTAAATCCAAGACTCTGGCTATATGGTCATTGGCCCCTGCTACACAAAATCCTCTAGTCATGACTATAAGAGAGGAAAAGAAGGTAGACAGAATGATTTGGAATCTGCAAAACACTACAGACACTGAGATAGCTCAGTTAATGACTCAAGTATCATTCATGAACCTGGAAATGGTTGATGACTTGTCTAGAAGGTATGAAACAAATTTTGGCTAGATGATGGCCTTAGCAAAAAAGCATGAAGAGGTGGTGGTTCAGAACCACACATTGGAGGAAGAAATTGCTAAGTTGAAAGAGGAGTTAGTGGAAAGTAAAAGAGAGAAGACTCCAATCCCTCTAGAAATACAAAAAATTGAAACAGATGTTGCCACAGAGGAAAAAGAAGATTCAGCAATGGCAAAAGGCTAGTCCAAGGAATTGTCATAGGGACAGAGCATAAATGTCATGTCTATCATATTGCCCATACTTCAACATTGAATTGATGTTTTGAAGCAGAAGACTGACATAGTGTATACACTATATGGCTCATTGCAAGAAGCATCAAAGGTAGCTGCTGAAGCCATGACATTCTTAGAGCCCACATTCAAGATTTGGTCAAGAAGAGATAGGCTGATGGATAAACTAAAAATAGCCATGTTATACATTGATGATTTTCTTGACAAAATCACAGATACCTTTGAAATGATCAATGAGGTAAATAATACATATGGTTTCTTTAATGGCAAAGCTGACTTGATAAATGGTAAATTGCAAGTATTTGGTGACTAGTGCCCTCCGTTGATCCCAAAAATATATGATGAAGTTGGCATTTTGAAGCCATAATCTGACTGGAGAAATGAATTTGATGGGATATTTATAGATGAGGAGATGAAGCAGCGCCTAGAGAAGGATGTAAATGCTCAATATTGCAATGAACTGATTGACAACCTCTTCAAGGTTGAGAGAGATATGGAAAAATTTGTTTTAGAGGCCAATATAACCATTGATGCCAGGTGGACAGAGGTTGTTTCCAAATTGGAATAGGTAAAGAATTTTGATTGGCCCATTGCCAAAGAGGTAATCAAGTGGGAAGCAAAGCTAAAAGGATGAAGAGGATACTATCAAATTGCATCAACAAACCTTATTCAGACTTCGCCAATTTTTTCCACCTGTTTTCGGTTGCAGCTTTTGTTTTTATGTTAACTGCAAATTTTTTGTTAAAAAAGATTTGTGAATATTTCCCAGTTAGTCCGTAGCTTGTTGCATCCTTATTTATAAAAGGATTCCAAGACTACTAGGAAAGAGATAGCCATTTTTCATTTGAAAGTACAAGTTTAATAAACAAACTCTAGTTTGAGCCTTATAGGTGTTTTTTAGGGTTTTTGAAATACTGCTGATTGTAATACCAATTGTGATAATGAATACAAATGAGATCCATCAATAGTTTCTGAAACATATGATGAGCATTTTGTCTTCATTATGGTTTTCTAAATTTTATGTAAATTGAATGTTTGAGGAATGTTCAATTTATGCATCTGTTAGGCAGATTTTGAAATAATTTTAGGGTTCTTTCAAGGAAAGATTAAAATTGCCTTAGGAGTATTTTCAGTGGGATTCAATTTTTATAATGAATTTGATGAATTAATTTGTTATATGTGTGAGGATAGATATATAAGTTGTGTCTATGTTTATGTCAGATTCTATAGTTGTCTTAAATTTATATTCATGACTAAGAGGGTTAAAGTTATGCAGCAGTGACTCCATGACCTAGGATTAAGAATTGGTTTGTCCTCCATTGAATTAGGTGACTATCACTATTAAAATTTATCTTTACTTTTATGTTTGGTTTGTTTCAATAAATGTTACAGTGATCAACTCCTATAATTCCATTCATATTCTACTGGAATAATTTAGTGATTTGATTCTTCTGAGTTAGAAGGGTAATCCCGCCCGAGTTTATGGAGCTCAAAGTGTAGGAGGTTTAAAAAACCTTGTTTCTGTCATTCTATATCTTGTATGGTTGGTGTATGGGATAAATAGAGCAATCTCTCTGAGAGTATTTTTATATCAAGAAGAAAAGGAACTAACAAAAAATGGTGACTCTACTAGGGAATTTTATCAAGGAATGCGTAAAAGGTTAGTCTGAAGATAATATTCCATAATATAGATTCCTTGAAGTCCATTTTTTGAAATCACAAGTTGTGTATTGCACTTTATTGAATTATATCCTCAAATATCATTGTCAGGGTGAACTTTCATTATTTTATTCCCAAAGTTGTTGGGTGGGGACTCCGAGTTATTGGTTATAGTGTTTCTAAGGGGAACAATAGCAGATCAAGTGTGTGAAATTTCATTTTTGGAAAAATGAGGAATACAAAAGCAAACACAAAGAATCACTCTCAGGCAACATCAGAGAGTGATGTTTCTAAAATTTCTAGAAGAAACCATTCTAGGAAAGGAGAATCTTATAACAACACTTCTTGGAAACCTAGATCTGTAGGCCCAGTCAGTCCTTAGGTACTATTCTTGAGAAGGAAATAAATGAGCCTCTAAATCCTGAGTCTGACACTACTGGTTACTTTGAGGATATATTTAACCCTAGGCCAAAGAATGTATATCAAGAAAAGGGTGAGACATCATCATATTTCAAGGGTATCCCTTATGAACAGGTTGAGGACCAAAAGGGAGATAACTTGATGAATATCTATGACTCTTCCAATTCTGATATTGAGGGAGTCCTCAGAGATAATGACCTTTTGAAGAGGGAATTAGATGAACTCTTGCTTATCAAGCAGAAAAATGATGAGGCTAGAGAGGAACAAATTATAAATGCAATCACTGAGAGAGAAAATTTGAAAAAATAGGTTGCCCAATTAAAATTAGCAGCTCAGGGTGCTAATGAGGGATTTCTTGGCTTGAATAAAGAACTTTTTGAAGATGTAGACACCCTGAGAAAAGAATGCCAACAAAGAGAACACCTTCTTAAGAAAAGTGATCCCAAAGATATAGGCCCTATGGTGAGGAAAGTCATCAATTATGAAAGTCAAAAACCCCCTAAGTCTCAGACACCTACACCAAATGTATCAACAGTTAATGTTACACAAATAGATGTTGAAAAGGGAAAACAAAAGCTCATAGATATTAAATTCTCTGAACCTAAGATTGAACAGTGTATATCTTAAGATATGTTTTCACTGGATATAGAATTAGAAAGAGCTAGAAAGGCCAAAGATGATATTGAAAAATAGTTGGAAAGAGAAGAGTTAGAAGCTACTGCTGCAGAGATGAAAAGAAGGATTGCCTTTTTGAGTCCCATGACTAATCCCAATATAAAAAATAATACTACTACAACTAATCAAACTATGCCTGTATTTAATTCTAATATTTATACCAATAATGCTAACACAAGTACCCAAACATATGGTGTGGCTCAAGGAGTTGCATCACAGTCAGGAGTAAGTGGACTCAATAGAAATATTAGCCACCAAAATGTAGGCATTGGCCAGAACATTGGTAATATTGGCCAAAGTGCTGGCCAAAATATGGGCACTAATTTTCAAAGAAGACCTATTCATTTGGAGAGATATAGGCAATTGTTTTTTGATGGTATTTCTGGCCAACCAATCCCTATTCCTAATGAGGTCAGAGATAAGATTCCCAAATTCGGTGGGAATAATGTTGTAACTAGTGAAGAACATCTAAAAGTATTTTCAGATATAATGAATGATTATGAGATTGGAGATGAGGATGATGTGATGAAATTATTTGTGCAATCCTTAACTGAGGATGCAAGAGGCTGGTACCGAGGTTTGCCTGATCATAGTATCTATTCTTGGGATGAATTTGTTAGAAGTTTCAAAGAACAGTATGGTGACAACATAAATTCTGGTTTTATGTTGAATGAATTCAATAGTTTGAAAAAATTCACTAATGAAGGCATTGTTGAATTTAATGTAAGATTTCAAAAGGCTATGTATAAGTTGTTCCAAGTATTGAGACTGGATGAAAATGTATGTGTCACCACCTATTGTAATGCTTTGGATAGAAAGACTACTTACTTGCTTAGATATAAAGATCCTCAAACTATGAGAGATGCATATAAATTGGCCATAAACATAGAAATCAACAGAAGAGCTTCTGGCAAGCTTGGTAAACGGGATCACAGTAGACTCTGGAAAGAGTCAAAAACATAATCAAATAAAAATCCCAAGGAAGAAGATAAGATGGAAACATTGGTAAGTGTAGTGAAATATCTTGTTGCTAAGGTAGACAAGAATGAGAAGGGGTTTCAAAATAA
Source organism: Thuja plicata (assembly GCA_018584345.1). Classification (NCBI taxonomy): domain Eukaryota; kingdom Viridiplantae; phylum Streptophyta; class Pinopsida; order Cupressales; family Cupressaceae; genus Thuja; species Thuja plicata. Next base: position 634,413 of record MU223453.1, on the reverse strand, counting down.
TAGGCCACAATACCAAAGGCAAGATAAGCCCTACAGGTTGCAACTAGATTTTCCCTATAAGACTCAGTGGAAGGATGGAAAACCTATGTCAAAAGAACAAACTAATCTTAAGAACAAAGACATCCCTGACCCATTGAAAAAAAACAATGCTCATAATGTGGAAAATACTCCTTGGTGCATGGCCTATAATATGCCTCATTCCCCTTATCAATGTGCAATAGCTCAGAGTATCGTGGAGAAACATGAAAACATTGGAACACAAGAAAGTCAGAGTGAGAAAAAACCTGCAATAAACATGTGTGCACTTACTTTTGAAGATGACAATGGTAGTTTAGAGGAGGAGCCACAAGAAAACATGTCAATCATGGAAAATAATACAAGCACTAAGTTAGAGCACTTTCAATTTGGGATGCCTAATGATGAAGAGATAATATTTCTAACTATTGTTGTTGTGACACAAGCAAGAAGTTCATACCATTTTAGGAATAGAAAAGTTGATCAAAGTGGGAAACAACCTGATTCACCAATTATCATGGAAGTCATAAGCGAAGAAACTACACAAGGTGAATTGAAGGAAACCTTGGTTAAAGAAAACAAAGTTACCCCCACTCATGACCAAAAAACAAGACAGTTAAAAGAGAGTAAAGGTAAAATATCTTTTGACAATGTCATGAATTTCCCAACCTTTAACATGAAGCAAGCCTTATCTCAGATGAAAGTCTTTGTCCCTTTACTTGAGATGTTTAAAATTAAAGAGCACTGAGAAGTGGCCTTCTCATTGTTATCTGATTTGCCTGGTATGCATGATAATACTGCTTTGAATGATGAACTGAAAGATGAGAAAGAAGAAAAAGATGGAATCCCAATCTGTCTGGGAAATATAGTTGTTCAAGAGCCAGATCAGATTGATCTTTTTTATGTAACACTGCTCACAAATAATATGTTACTAAAAAATTGTATGATGGATTCAGGGGCTGTTGCTAATGTGATGACTTACATTGTCATGAAACAATTGGGTTTAGAGGTGGATACTGCTTGTGGTAAATGTTATGCCATGCACAATAGGGAAGTACCTGTAGTAGGAAATTTTCAAGGATTAGAGGTAAAACTTAATACATACCCTGAGGTCACTTTTAAAATAGATATTGTGGTTGTAGATTCACCACCCCATTATGGCATGCTCTTATCAAGACAATGTGTTGCAGCCATTGGAGGATATGTACAATTGGATTTCTCTTTTGCTACCATTTCTGTTAATGGGAAAGAAGCAAAACTATTGAGGGAGCCCAAATCTCCTGTTTATGTTGAGAAGGTTGAACCAAACATGCTAAATTGCTTTGTGGATGTAGATATACATAATTTCAAGGTGGAAAAAATTCAACCACAGTTGAAAAACACAGATCCCATAGTGGAAGAATTAGAATTGCAATAGCTTGGACTGTGGTAGATGTATTTTGATGGAGCATGCTCTGGAGAAGGATGAGGAGCTGGTGTACTATTTGTCTCTCCAGGTATTACTTTCAAGTACTCATTTCTGTTGTCATTTACAAACAATACAGCTGATTATGAAGCTTTGTTATTGGGATTAGAAATAGCAATCAAGCATGAAATTAAGTTATTAAAAGTCTTTGGTGACTCAGAGTTAGCTATTTCTCAAATTAGATCAAGATATGCTGCTAAAAATGATAGACTAAAACAATATAAACATGCTGTATGGGATAGTGTTGAATTTTTTGATGCATTTTCCATAAATTGGATAGAGACATCTAAGAATATCATTGCAGAGTATCTATTGTGGAAACTAAAACCATGCCTGCGATTCCTGATAATGTGTATAATTGGCAAGTTTTTGAAAGTGGTGAGGACATTCTCAATTTTATTCAATGTGTGGATAATTATGAACGACAAATCATTGACTGTAATAATTTGATAGAGATTATTGATGGGAAAGAAACCATATTTGGCAATGAAATTCTGCAATTGCAAACAAATGAAATCCCCAAGGGACTAACTCAATTGGAGGGATTATTTACTGACAATGATAGTCATATGTGTCAAAAATCTATAGCCAAGTTGGATGAATTTGAGGAGGCAAACTTGGGATTAGAGTGTAATCCTAGGATTATATATATTCGAAAGACATTAGCTTTTCATGTGAAGACAAATTTAATTAGCTTGCCGAAAAGGTTCAAGCATGCTTTTGCATGGTCTTATGAAGACCTTAAGGCTTATAGGGAAGATCTCTTTCAACATGAAATCCCATTGAAAGATGATATTAAGCCTTTTAGACAAAAACAGAGGCCAATCAATCCTTTGCTGGCCCCCAAAATGCAGCAAGAATTGGCAAAGCTCAGAGAGGCTGGGATCATAAAATCAATCAGGCATTCTTCTTGGGTGTCTAATTTGGTCCCTGTCAGAAAGAAAAATGGAGATATCAGGCTTTGTGTTGATTTTAGGAACCTTAATGTGGCTTCTTTAAAAGATAATTATTCTTTACCAAACATGGAGGCAATGCTACAAAGGGTTACTGGCTCTGATTTTCTATCTATGATGGATGGTTTTTCTGGTTATAACCAGGTGCTGGTTCAAGAATCTGAGCAATTCAAGACAGCTTTCACTACCCCATGGGGTACATATGTCTATGTAAGAATTCCATTTGGCCTAAGAAATGCAGGAGCTACTTTCCAAAGATCCATGGATGTGGCTTTTAAGGAGTTTATAAATATAATTATGGTGGTGTATCAGGATGATCTTACTGCATATTCCCAAAAGGCTGAGGATCATTGTAAGCATTTGGAAGAGATTTTTACTAAAGCCTTAGAGTATGGGATTTCTTTAAATCCAAAGAAGTGTCATTTTGCTGTGACAGAAGGTAAATTATTGGGACATATAGTATCTAAAGAAGGTGTCAGGATTGATCTTAAAAGAGCAGAAGCCATCAACAAACTCTTGCCCCCAAAGAATATCAAAGGTGTTCAGTCTTTTTTGGGAAAAATAAATTTTGTGAGGAGATTCATTACAAACTTTGCTGAGATATTCAAGCCCATTGTTAAATTGTTAAAGAAAGATGCTAAGGTTGAATGGGGTAAGGATGCTCAGTTAGCATTTGATGAGATAAAAGTAGCCATTCAGCAAGCACCTATACTAAGATCTCCAGATTATGAAAAACCTTTTTCTATATTTTCTTTTGCTTCATTCCATACAATTGTTGCAGTACTTTTGCAGAAAGATGACGAAGGTTTTGATCATCCCGTAGCATTTTTTAGTAAGTCTCTACAAGCAACAGAACTCAATTATGAGATAATGGAGAAACAAACATATGCATTGGTCAAGGCAGTCAAAGTTTTTAGACCTTATTTAGTTTGTGCAAAGATAATTGCTTATGTGCCACATGCTACAGTCAAAGATATATTGTCTCAGTCTGAAGTTACTGGAAAGAGGTGTAAATGGATCAATAGGATTCAAGAATTTAATCTATAAATTCAAGTTACCAAATTGGTAAGGGGTTTGGGTTTGTCCAAGCTAATGACTGACACAAACATGGAGCCGGCTCAAGTTAATAATGTGCAAACAATAAATATGAACTTGACTAGTATAGAATTGCAGACATGGTATACTGATATAGTGTTTTTTCTAAAAAATAGTAAATGTCCAGAGCATATGTCTGATAATCAAAATTAAAAGACTCTAAAATTGGGCTCAAAGGTATGTCTTGATACGAGGTGATTTATTTTGGAAAAATAAGGATGGAATTTTGTTTCTCTGTCTAGATAAATCACAATCTGAAAGAATTTTGAATGAAATGCATAGTGGTGTGTGTGGTGGGCATTATTATGCCAAGACCACAGCTCACAAGATAATCAAAGGTGGATATTATTGGCCATTTATTTTCAAGGATACTCAGATGTTTGTACAAATATGTGAACCTTGCTAAAGGTTTTCCTCTGAGATGAAATTTTTAGGAGCTTTACCTTTAAATCCTATGACTATTGAAGCACCTTTTACCCAATGGGGTCTTGGTTTTATTGGGGAATTTACAGAAAAATCTAGTGGAGGCCATAGTTGGATTCTTGTGGCCACAGACTATTTTACAAAATGGATAGAGGTAATTCCATCAAAAAGGGCTACTAGAAAGGTAGTGATGGATTTCTTAATGGATAATATTCTGACAAAATTTGGTGTGCCCACTAAGTTAGTCATGGACAATGCCATGTGTTTTAGGGCTGAGGAATTTAAGGATTTCTCTAAAGATTATGGAATTATTATATCTTATTCCTAACCATATCATCCTCAAGAAAATGGACAAGCTGAGTCCTGCAATAAAAGAATCATGAAAATTATTAAAAGAGTTTTGGATAAAAATAAAAAGTCTTGGCATTCAAAACTAAAATTAGCCCTGTGGGCTGACAGGGTAATAGTGAAGAGAGAAATAGGGGTATCCCCTTTTGAAATGGTTTATGGAACTCAGGAAAGATTGCCTTTAAATAATTTTTTGTCGGTGTATAAATTTCTCCAAGAAGAGAAATTCGAAGAACAAGAACCCATGATGGAGAGGATGGACCAACTGATGGAACTAGAAGAAATAAGAGAAGAGGCACATAAAAGAAACATGAAACTCCAACAGCAATCCAAGTACGTGTTTGACAAAAGAACAACTAAAAGAAATTTTTGCATAAATGATATGGTGCTGCAGTGGAATGCTAGAAAAGAAGAAAAGGGTAAACATGGTAAATTTGAATCATTATGGATGGGTCACTTTGTAATCCAGGAGTTTCATGGTCAAGATTCTTATTTTTTGGAAGAACCAAGTTGTGAGATATAGGAATTGCCAGTGCATGAACAATTCCTAAAACATTATTTCTCATGAAGTTTCTTTATCCATGCATAGTAGTTTAGATTTCCTCCTTTAGTGTGGTTTTTTGTGTGTGTATGTACAGTTTTGTTTTAGCTTGTGGTCTGTCTCCCAGAGTTTTGGCTTCTAATGTCAATTTTGCAATTAACTTTCCCCAGTCAGAGCCATTGTTAGCACTGCATATCAAAATTTCCAATGTTCCATGCTTTGGCAAATTTTCTCGTGTCTTTTGATTCAAAATCCATGTGGTTGCATGTCAAAATGTCAATTTTATGGTCAAATTTGCCTTGTTTTTAGCTTTAGTCGCACACCCACACTGATATTTTAAAGTGACCTTTTAAGTACGCGAGTGAGCGATGAGTCATGTTTTGGAATGAATCACGCAGTCACGGTCATGTCCTGTTAAGTCAAGTTAAGTGTGCGAGTGAGTGACTTGGTCGTTAATTTGTCTTAATCGCACAGTCGCGATGTAATTTTGAAGTCGGGTTGTCAATCCGCGACCGAGCGAGTTGGAATTGTTTTGTTGGTCGCTCACTCATGGGGGATCAAGTTCTATATTAAATAATTCAATGAGCTAGCGATGAGTTGAAATTTTTATGCATCGCGCAATCATAGTGGTCTCAAATCTTTAACTTTTTAGTCTGCGACTGAGCGAGTTTTATAAGTAAAGTTGATCGCGCACTCAGGCTAAGTTATTATGTGTATCTTTTGAAACCGCGAGTGCATGATGAAGTCATATTTTAATAGCGCTCACTCACACAGGTCTTAACTATTATATTTAGTTAAGTGCAAGTACATGATGCATTATGTATTCATTCTCAGATGGTCCTTGTTGCTCAGTCGCACAGGAAATATGCAGTGTTTTTAAAGTGTGCGAGTGTGCGACTAAACATATAGTTTTGTTCACGCTCACTTGCCAATGATTTGTTGTTTCAAATTTTAAGCTCACGAGTGCACGATGAAAGAAAGGATAGGCTATCACTCACTCATTCAGGTATAAAGTCAAGTGAAAAGATGCTTGTGGGTGCGCGATGAAGAAAGGTGGAAAGTTGTTGCTCAGTCGCTCATCAAGAAAGATCAGTCAAGAGAGATCAGTGAGCGAGAAATTAATACATTATGAAGGTGTGATGAAGGCACTCACTTAGTCACGAAGGATTTTTCTATAAGGAAATATCAGCAGTGAGTATGCGACTATAATAAAAAAGAGTCATCGCTCACTCGCTAATGCTTATGAACTGGAATATCTTGCAACGCGAGTGAGAGATTAAGTAAAAATGCATAAAGAAAATAGTCGTCACTCACCCGCTGAGGTATAAAGACAAATCAAAAAAGCCATGGCGACTAGACGACTAGAAAGAAATGTATGATTTTTTTGAAAAACCACTCACTCACTCAAGCGTAAAGCATGATAAGTATAGGTCAGTGAGTGTGCGACTGAGAAGTGACTGAGTAATAAAGATCGTATTGTTCACTCACAGAGTTTCAATGAAAGTAAAGTTCTGAGTGACGAGTCCGCGATTGATGAAAATAAAAGTGATGTTTCTTACTCGCTCAAGTATAAATATAAAGCATGAAGGGATAGCGAGTGCGCGATTGTAAAATGATGAAGTTGCCAGTTAGGTCATTGCCCAGTCGTGAAGCATATGAGCCAAAGCAAAGATAGAGTGCGAGTGCGTGACTAATAGAAGGAAAGGTCTTGTCGCTCACTCGTGAGGACAAATTTGAATGTAAGCAAGGTAAAACAGGTCGGCAAAAAATTGACGTGTGGCTCATTTTAGGCTTATGAGTGCAAAAAAAAAAGAAAGGTATGTACTCTTTTCCAGCAGGGATCATACAGTGTGAATTAATGGAAGCATTAGTTACAGAGAGATGATTGCATGATACTGCAAGTGCAAGAATTTGGCATTCAATTGGACAAGATGTTGATTTGATGACTATAATTTTGAATGATTGAGCTTGATTTTGTACAGTTCTCAATTTTGCATCCTAAGATTTTCTATAAAGAGCAATAGACCTTGTTTGTCTAAAATAGTTTGTCTAAGATAGAAATTTGAAGAGGAAGGATGAGTCAAGATATTGTTAGCACTGCTTCACATGGGTCTAAGAAGGAGGTTACACCAAAAAAGTATCTGGAATAATTTGTTGAGTTTCTGCCCGGGACTTTGAATACAAACAGTGTGAATTGGGATGAATGGAAAGACAGATGGTGCCAATGTAGAAACCCGGTCACCCCAGATTACTCTGGTAATACTTTGTTCCATTATTTTTAGAATAATAGGGTTAAATCAGTTCCCATTTGCAATCCTTGGGATTTTAATATGGAAAAATTAATTGTGCCTGATGTTTATGTTGACATAGGCCTTATTAGGGAACTTGCTAAGAACTACTTCCCAGAAGCTAGGGTAATCAGGAAGAAAAATAAAGAGACCTTAGTTTCCATAGATAGGAGGTTAGTGGCAAAAGTTTTTGAGATCACTGGTGCATTGTGCACAGATATTGATTTAAAGAAGATTCAGGCAGATTATATCAAGAGAGAACATTTGATTAAGAAATATGAAATGCCCAAATTCATGTCTAGGGTAGATAGGCACCTGGTGAAAATCCCAGACAATCTCAAACCACCTTTTGACTTATCCCTATTTCACCATTACATAAAGTGCATGGTATATGGCTTGACCAGAGTATTAGGTTTTTATGGAGATTCTACAGTGCCTCAAGCTGTACTCATGACGGCCATGAACATTCAACACTCGGAGGTCAATACTGATTATGACTATGTGGGATACATAGTTGATGCTATTCATGATGCATTAGTGGAGATATAGTTAGATGCCCCAGTACCTACCTTCAAGCATTATTCTCATCTGATGTATATAATTCTATATTTTAATAGGGCATCTATGGATAAAGATCTTGAATTATTTGTTTCAGAGTATGGTGTTGATGCACCAATCCAAAGATGGACCCAGGTATGGGATAGTTCATCCGTCAACTCATCTTTTGTATGTTTTTGTAATTGGATTGTAGATCCAATTTTTGATTTATTGGGAACAAATAGGCATAGACTTCCATTTGAGGTTAGAAAAGTCTTGAGACCTTGGGAATTTGTTCCAAACTGGCCTATTACTCACAATTGGGGTGAATTTTTCTTCTTTGATTATATTACTATCATCAGAGTGTATGGTTGTACACAACCACCTCACATCCTCCCCAAGTTTGTTCCTCTTAGGATTGCATTTTTAGAATTTATTTGGCAAATCACTTGGGTTGATAAAGAATTGTTAGAGGGACATAAAAAGGGTACTTTTATCCCTAGATTATGGGTAGGTCTTGACTTCTCCATTGGGAAAATATTTTTTGACCTGATTAATGACTTCTTGAAGCAATATAGAATGTCTATGGCAGTTTCTAGGTTCTGTGATCCAGAATATTTTATACAAACATCCCTGAGAAGAGTGACTCCTTGGAAAAAGATAAGATATCATGAGCCACTGGATGATGAAGATGTTGTGAGGAAAAAATTAAATAAGCATGAAGTCTAGGAGAGGAGAAGGAAATGGAATGACCTCCTTAGGGAAGAAGCTGAATGGAAAGAGTCAGACAATACTTTCTCTATTTTTTTCCCTGATCTCCCATACTTACAAAGGATAGAGGAAATGCTTAAATCCTATGACACTTTAATGGCTCAAGTACCACAGTTCGGTGCTGAGGATGCACAATCTCAAGGGTCCCCAATTCCTATTGCATTGCATGACCCAGAACATCAAGAACAATAAGAGGAAGAACATAAAGAAGAAGAAGAGGTGGGTGAGGAAGTTACCTCTACTAGAGAACCACCCAGGAAAAAACAAAAGAAAGGACACAAGATGATGCAGGTTAGGAAAAGTATGGCTAAGGCTATGATTACTGCACATGGCAAATATTTTAGAAAACTAAAAAGACAACTGCAAAAGGAGCCTCAAATTGAAGGCCAAGGTAACAATCAAATGGTTTTATTTGAAAAGGATAATGAGAGAGTCATGATAGCCAATGAATTCATGAAAGATGGTGAATTCATAAAGTCTAAAGAGTTCAAGACTTTTTTGATCAAGCTGAAACAAAAGGACTTGAGATAAGGATTAACCATAGGTGAAGAAAATGCAGACAAAAATGAAGAGATTGTGAAGACACTCCAGGATTATGATCTTGAGAGTGAACTAATCACTATGGAGCAGGCCAGATTGTTGGTACAAAATAGTGGAGTAATGTTGATGCCTAGTTGGGACTTACAGTCCACATTTATCATCGATCAAATCAGGAGACAAGAATATCCCCTATTAAAAATAGAGTTTGAGATGGATGAAATTTTGAAAGGATCGGGATTTGATCCTAAATCCAAGACTCTGGCTATATGGTCATTGGCCCCTTCTACACAAAAGCCTTTAGTCATGACTATAAGAGAGGAAAAGAAGGTAGACAAAATGATTTGGAATCTGCAGAACACTACAGACACTGAGATAGCTCAGTTAATGACTCAAGTATCATTCATGAACCTGGAAAAGGTTGATGACCTGTCTAAGAGGTATGAAACAACTTTTGGCCAGATGATGGCCTTAGAAAAAAAGCATGAAGAGGTGGTGGTTCAGAACCACACATTAGAGGAAGAAATTGCTAAGTTGAAAGAGGAGTTAGTGGAAATTAAAAGAGAGAAGACTCCAGTCCCTCTGGAAATACAAAAAATTGAAACAAATGTTGCTATGGGGGAAAAAGAAGATTCAGCAATGGCAGAAGGCTAGTCCAAGGAATTTTCAAAGGGACAGAGCATAAATGTCATGTCTATCATATTGCCCATACTTCAACATTGAATTGATGTTTTGAAGCAGAAGACTGACATAGTGTATATAGTATATGGCTCATTGCAAGAAGCATCAAAGGTAGCTGCTGAAGCCATGACATTCTTAGAGCCCACGTTCAATATTTGGTCAGGAAGAGATAGGCTGATGGATAAACTAAAAACAACCATGTTATACAGTGATGATTTTCCTGACAAAATCACAGATACCATTGAAATGATCAATGAGGCAAATAATACATATGGTTTCTTTAATGGCAAAGCTGACTTGATAAATGGTAAATTGCAAGTATTTGGTGACCAGTGCCCTCCCTTGATCCCAAAAATATATGATGAAGTTAGCATTCTAAAGCCACAATCCAACATGAGAAATGGATTTGATGGGATATTTACAGATGAGGAGATGAAGCAGCGCCTAGAGAAGTATGTAAATTCTCAATACTGCAATGAACTAATTGACAACCTCTTCAAGGTTGAGAGAGATATGGCAAAATTTGTTTCAGAGGCTAGGACAACCATTGATGCCAGGTGGACAGAGGTTGTTGCCAAACTGGAACACGTAAAGAATTTATATTGGCCCACCGCAAAAGAGGTAAACAGGTGGGAAGTGAAGCTGAAAAGATGAAGAGGATACTGTCAAATTGCATCAACAAACCTTATTCAGACTTCGCCAATTTTTGCCACCTGTTTTCGGTTGCAACTTTTGTTTTTATGTTAACTGCAAATTTGTTGTTAAAAAAGATTTGTGAATCTTTCCCATTTAGTTTGTAGCTTGTTGCATCCTTAGTTATAAAAGGATTCCAAGACTACTGGGAAAGAGATAGCCATTTTTCATTTGGAAGTATAAGTTTAATATACAAACTCTGGTTTGAGACTTATAGGTGTTTTTTGGGTTTTTGAAATACTGCTGACTATAATAGCAATTTTGATCATGAATAAAAATGAGATCCATCAATAGTTTATGAAACATATGATGAGCATTTTGTCTTCATTATGGTTTTCTAAATTTTATGTAAATTGAATGTTTGAGGAATGTTCAATTTATGCATCTGTTAGGAAGATTTTGAAATAATTTTAGGGTTCTTTCAAGGAAAGATTAAAATTGCCTTAGGAGTATTTTCAATGGGATTCAGGTTTTATAATGAATTTGATCAATTAATTTGTTATATGTGTGAGAATAGATATATAAGGTATGTCTATGTTTATGTTAGATTCTATAGTTATCTTAAATTTTTGTTCATGACTAAGAGGGTTAAAGTTATGCAGCAGTGACTCCATGCCCTAGGATTAAGCACTGGTCTGTCCTCCATTGAATTAGGTGACTATCACTATTAAAATTGAACTTGACTTTTATGTTTGGTCTGTTTCAATAAATGTTACAGTGATCAACTCTTGCAATTCCATTCATATTCTACTGGAATAATTTAGTGATTTGATTCTTCTGAGTTAGAAGGGTAATCCCACCCGAGTTTATGGAGCTCAAAGTGTAGGAGGTTTAAAAAACCTTGTTTCTATCATTCTATATCTTGTATGGTTAGTGTCTGGGATAAATAGAGCAAGCTCTCTGAGAGTATTTTTATATCAGCAAGAAAAGGAACTAACAGGACACTCTTTGAAATTTCATAAAAAGATGCAATGATGACAAAAATTGGAAACGCGCCAGTGACTTGGGACACTCATCCATTCTGTCAATTCATATCTATCAAAAAATTCAAAAAAAAACTTTTCTATCATTCCATATCTATCAAATCACATCCCAGAGAACACATTTCCACTAACTATCTTCTAACTAACACATGCATTACTCAGATATTTTGTGCATTATAGATTGCAATTATTCCATTTAAGTGCATCCAAAAAAATGAAAAAAATAGCAGTTGCATACATAATAAATCATATCACATACATCCATAAGCATCTCATATAAATAGGCATTTCATTTCCACCATCCTGCATAACATGTCAGTATCATAGGAAAAGTAAATCATACATCTAAGAGTTTGCATCATAGAATCACATTACATAAACATTTCAACATCTAAAGCACATTCATGTAGAATCATACATATAAGCAAGTAAATCAATAGTTGCATCTCATATAAATCAAAATATCTGAGTACAATGAACAGTCGCAAGCCTAAACAAAAGAAGGTAATCAACATATATATCAATAAATATCAGTGTGTCGAGATGCAATTATGGATAATCCTCAGAGTATATCAAATGAACATCACAACAAAAATGATACATAAAGGAAGGGCTACAAATGTCAGTAGGAGCTACCCCCACCCTCGCCTCCAGGTGGATGAGGGTGTGGCATATTAGACGCGGGTCTCTATGATGGACTAGGACCACCAACACCACTTCTCTGAGACCTATGTGCTCTGCTTGATCACTGAGAAATAGTAAAACTAAGAACCCGCTCAGTTATAGGAACAACTGCCTCATAGTGATGGCACCAGTACTCAATCTCTCTACCAGCCTCTCAACCTGATCTCCATAGCTGATCATGAGCTTCTCTAAACAAAAATTCTTGTACGCCTTCTCACCTATGCCTGAGCATGTCTCTCTCTACTCCACTACAGCAACCCACCTCTCTAAAGTAGTGGCATGAGCATCAGATGAAGCAACCCTAGCCTCCAAAGTAGTGGCATACGCATTAGAGGAAGCAAGTCTAGCCTGTAAATATGCAACCTGCTATGTGAGTCTCTCTAGATCAAAAGGATCTACATCTATCCCTCCCATGGCCACATCCATGTCCCCCTCCTCAGTTCTATCCCCCAATCCCTCATCACCCCTCTCCCTCACTACCCAAGAGTCCTCGTCATCAGAACTATCATCAGTACTACTGTCTATACTACTACTACTAGTGGAGGAGCTCGAACCTGTGCTCTCTGCATCCAAGGCCTCAATGTCAATATCTCATATCTCCACATCCACATCCTCTTCAATAACTCTCTCATGTAACCTCTAAGGAAGAACAACACCAGTGCGCCTGGTGGTACCCTAAATTTTGATAATTTAGAATTCCCAATCTATTATCAAGAAGCATGTTTCTCCATACTAAAAAATATCAAAGGAAGGAAGCTTTATGACACAAATAAATAGAACTAACTAATCGAAGCCTTCAGAAAATGTTGGAATTTAGACTTGCTACAAAAATGATTTCGACAGAGGATAAAGATGGTCAAATTTTAAAAATCTAAAAATGACCCAGTTTGGGAAATCAAATTTCTTATCTCCAGCAGAAATATTAGCTTTTCATGAGGTGTTTTTGATTTTCAACCAAAGCCAAATCTGAAAGTTAGGTAGTTATTTTTTAGTTAGTTTATTGTTTTTTCAAAATAATTTGTAATAAGAGTTGTGTCTTTTCACCCTAAAAAGATGTGAAAGCCACTCAAACACATATATATACATAATGTAAAA
>MU223453.1:573378-596379 GCA_018584345.1 Thuja plicata | reverse complement strand
AAGGTAACTCACAATTAGCTCTTCAGTCAACCAAACTCTATCTCCTCTTTACCAATTGAAGAGGTGGAGTTTACTGATGGCTTCTCCAGTTCCCTTTGATCTCAACCATTCATCTCCCTATCTCTAGAATTGATCTCAACCGTTCATATCATCCCCAATTCATATATAATAAAACCTTCATACCCATTTGAAGGATCTAGGATTTCAAGCTCTCGTGCACCATTACTCTGTCAGTTTGGTTCTAAAATTCAAGTCATATTGTGATCACAAAGCCATTCAATTATCAAATTCTTGACACTTCTCAAGTCATAGACGCTGCCCACACCAATACTAAGCATCAAAATAATCATTTTGAAAGGATTAGAGAGAGACAGTAGAAGCTTCAAGAAATTGGGTTTGCATTCATTTTTTTTCTCTTATTTGCTTGTACATTTTATTGGTTGCATTTAAGTATTCGTATTAGTAGTTTTGTGTATTTGATTTCTATCATTGCAAACCGGTGCTACTAACCCTCGTCGTTGGAAAGCTTGGGAACCACGAATCACGAAAGAGGTGTATAGATAGTGTACTTGGGTTTTCTGATCTTGGTAGAAGGATTGAAGATGGATCCTGAGAAGGTTAGAGAAATTTTTGAGTGGCCTACACTTGATAGTTTTGGAGAGGTGAGATTATTTCATGGATTGGATGGTTTTTACCAGAAGTTTATTAGGAATTTTAGTTTGGTTTGTAATCCTATGACTAAGACAATGAGAATAGATAGGAAAGTATTCAAGTGGACACATGGAGCACAAAGGAGTCTTGAGTTGTTGAAGCAAGAGGTGTCTGAACAACCCGTGTTAGCTTTACCATATTTTAGTAAGGTATTTCAAGTGGACTTTGATGCAAGTGAGAAAGTAGTTGGAGCAGTGCTAACTCAAGAAGGTAGACTGATTGCTTATTTCAGTGAAAATTTGAAAGGTGCAAAGAGAAGATATTCAGTTTAGGAAAATCAATTATATGCCATAGTTCAAGCCTTGAATAAGTGAAGAGATTACCTGTTTCCTAAGGAATTTGTATTGTATACCAAGCATCAAGCATTGCAATATTTGAACAGTCAAAACAAGTTAAATCAGAGACATATGAGATGGGTTGAAATCTTGCAGAGTTATACATTTATGTTGAAGCATAGGAGTGGTAAGTCAAATAAGGTTGTTGATGCTCTGAAAAGAAGGAGAAATTTTTTGACAGAGATGGGAATTAAAGTGTTAGGATTTGATGGGTTCAAGACCATGTATGACAAAGACCTTGATTTTGCAGAACTTTGGAATTTTGCAGATAACCTGTTGTAGCAAACCAAAGCAAGTGGTTTGATTATTTTATTAAAGAAGGTATGTTATTCAGAGGAATTCAGTTGTGTATACCTAGGAGTTCAATGAGGGATAATCTGATTAAGGAAAAACATTGTGGAGGATTAGCTAGACACATTGGTATTGATAAGACGATGACTTTTGTGAGTGAGTATTATTTTTGGCCTCAAATTTGTAAGGATGTAAGGAAATTTGTTCAAAATTATAAAATTTGTCAAGTTGCTAAGGGTAATAGTCAGAACATTGGATTATATATACCCTTGACAGTACCAATTAGACTATGGGAAGATATTAACATGGGTTTTGTGCTTGGATTACCAAAGACCTTAAGAGATAATGATTCTATATTTGTGGTAGTAGATAGATTTTTGAAGATGACTCATTTCATACCTTGTAAGAAGACAACAAATGTAGTACATGTAGTAGATTTTTTTTCAGAGAAGTCAGATTGCATGGATTAACTAAGAGTATACTATAATGATCCAAAGTAGATTCTGCATTTTTTCCCAGAACTATTTTCACAAGTATCCTTTGTCAAATGTTTAATCATTCAAGGTCTGCCAGTATTTCCTTTACAAAATGGTTTGGAGTGTATTGAAGTTTTAACTTATAAGTCACAATGATGCACGTACATAATCCAAAGTGCCAGGAGATGTAATAAAAGACTAAATATAACATTAATGAAGGTGATTTATTGATAATTCAAACAAATATTTTCCCACATATAATAAACCACTTCATTCCTCTACATTTACAATAACATGTTATACAAAGGAATGAAAAACACCACTTATAGGTGACCTCCAGTTTGGCCTAGTCAATTTCAGCAACTCTGAGATGAGAAGGCACAATGGCAGGGGTAACTAATGTCCAAAGGTTTGACTATTGTAGAAAATCCTATAAACGCCCAGTCATCACCTAGTTTGTGGCTACGAACTAGTCCCACGTGAAACACCCACACCCGTATCAACCCCAACTCACGCCCAAACTGCAGCAACTCTTGGTCATGCCCGAACTGTAGCACTCCTTCTCACACTTGAAATGGTAGCAGTTCCTTCTCATGCCTATCTACTACTTAGATAGTAAAACCATGAACTAATACCACACTTCTCCGCCAGTACTAAGATCGGGACTAATAGTATGTCTCACGCGATACACCAATACATAGTGTCCTTTTATATTGGTCCAAACATCACCAACAACAGTATAACATGCAATCCATAATCAATGGAAATGTAATCCTTCATTGCTAAAGAGTTCACCTTGTTGCACCACAAAATGCCTTCAAATATTAATGCCCAACATCAATGTGGTTCAATACGTACTCAGTGTGTATAGTTTCTCCACCACGTTGCACAACAAAACATACCCAAAAGTTAACGCCCAACATACCATGTCAAATTAGTCCAGAAGCAATTCGATACCAAGTCATAGTGTGATTTCAACCACTACAAACATGATCTTAATATTGTATTGAAGATGAATAGACATGATTTACCAATGCAAGGCCCACTGTAATGCTAACCGCTCTCTCCAAGGATGTCTTACGACATTTTAGATTGTCTACGTTTGGAGCTAAAATAACTTGCTATGGCTAATATGAAATTAACTCAATGAAACCAGAATCTTTGTTGAACTTCAATAAACTGAGATCCAAGTACCTTTATGATGCAAGTATGGACTCTGTTGTAATTAGAATAACTGAGAGGGGATGGGGGGTGAATTAGTGGCCTTAAAAAATAATCTAATAATTGAATCCAAAACTTTATACCACATATATAAACCTCTAGTTATCTTCAGTCCTACAAGATATATGCCTTTAAATAATCTTATCAAATAACTACTTCTCAGAGTATACTATTTATCCTTTATCTTAAGCTTTAGCAAATAGTAGTCTTAGCCTTTACCAACATACAGTAAAAAACTTAGTGTTTACCGATCAATCTTGTTTTAGTAATGTGTAAAGAAAAACATCAAAGAAATGAACCATATACACATTTGACACATGGATTTTTAATGTGGAAACCCTATTAGGGGAAAACCACTTGGGACAGGTAACCCAAAATTTTCACTATTCTGAAGTGAGCTTGATGAAGAGCCAACCATGTTAAAGGTTACAAACAAACTGTCAAGTGAGACCTTGTTAGAGGATTTATCACTGACAGTTTATCACTTGACCTCTCATTCACTATGTTGTCAACATGAAAACCTTTTGATACTCCTTGGGATGTATCTCAATATATAAAGGATGATTAGATCCTACTCTGTTAAGATATTTTCTCAGTCAATGGTTAAACTGAATCAGTATATGATTTGTTCATAAATACAACTTAATATTGCAAATGTTCAGATCTATTGTAAGCTCATAATAACTTTCTGATTAATGTTTCTCTTCTATTCCTTTTGCTCCACTTCTTTCTTCTTACTAAATGTTGTTGCTTTGTGTCTGTAGAAAACTTTAGCTCTGTTCTTCAGCTTGTATGATCAGGTCTGTATGAAGGCTTCTTATCTTCACTAGAATTCTCTTCAGCATCCTCTTCTATTCTCCCAATTCATATGAATTACTTGTCTCTTTATATAGACATGATTTCACCGTTTCTAAGTCCTTGTCTTTCTTATTCTTGACGTGATCCACAAATCTCGCCATTCTTGCTTTAAAGATTACTTTAGTTTTATTTCATATATTTCTTATAGACAACTGGAATAAAATTATCTTTAAGTATCTAGCTTATCTTTTTCTATTAAGTAGTCGATGAAAAAAATGTAATCAAACAGTTAACTCTATATTTAGCTCCTTCTAGCTAAGTCTTTTGTCATTTTTGAATTTTAGTTCTAATCGGTGTTTAACTCCTTGTTTGATCGGTCTTGACTTTAGTTGTCCTCGGGCATCTCTGTCCGTCACGGTTGTCTATCCGTTGAGCAACACTGTGACCTTTAGTTCTGCTTGGGTATACTTTGGTTTTGCTTGGTAATGCTTTCTCAGGTATCTTACTCGGTTTACACTGTGACTCTTCTCGGGGTTCTTTATTCATCGGTGTGCACTATCCATCGGTGTTTGTTGTCACTTGGTGTATACTAAACTTTTATGCATTACTGATAACATAACCTTTATCTCTTTGGTTCTTTGTCTTTGACAATATGTATATGACCAATCAGAGTATATCATGCTAACATCAATGACAATACAATACATTAACTGATTTAATGTCTTACATTAACTTTCTACAGCTTGATGATTATCAAATTTGTCATCTTCAAATATTCAATCAGTTATAGTTCATCAATCTCTCCCTTTGGCATTGATGACAACATACTACATACTACTAATACATTATAAAATATATCAGTTGTTATTTCATCAATCTCTACCAAACTAATTTTTCTATAACCAATACAAATGTCTGACTCTCAGTAAGCTCTTCTAGCTTAGATTTGATTCTTGCAGAGTACTTTCTTCAATCTTCATTCCCTTCATTGGATAGATGTAGCAACTTCTGATTCTATCTCTCCCTTTGTTGTAGAATTTCTTCTCCCTTTTTTGGATAGATATTTCATATGGATGTAATCTCTCCCTTAAGTCATCTCTCCCTTTGACAATAATGCCAAACTAAATCTCTCTCTTTTTCATAATATATTCCTTGAATTTCCTCTCCATAAATAATACAGTATCTCTGGTGTTTGGTGTAGATAAGTACCTTTTTGTGTACTGATAAATCTTTGCAGTCCATCTCTTTGCTTGCATCAACATGAATGATCTTCTGATAATGTGTAGGATGACGTAGCCTTCTAGTCACCTTAGTGACCAATAGACAAGGGTCGGACTCCTAGTCTCTTTCTCAGGTACTCAAATGTATCTTTAGGCAATGGCTGTGAATATGTCTTCTAATTGTTCCTTGCATTGAACATATTCCAGTATCACCTCTTTCTCTTGCACTTGTTCTCTTAATTAATGATACTTGATAGCAATATGATTTGTCTTAGCATGCATGATTGGGTTCTTTGAGATGTTTATTGCACTTGTATTATCAAAATAAATAATCACTGGCTCAAGAATTTTCATATTTATACCTTCCATTAATTACTTGATCAATGCAATGTTAGAGCAATTTGCAGCAGCAACCACATATTCTTCTTTTGCAGTGGATTGTGAGATGCAACCTTGCTTCTTACTTATCCATGTGACAAGTTTGTCGCCCATAAAGAATGCTCTTCATGTTGTTCTCTTTCTGTCATCTAAGTTCCCAGCCCAATCAACATCTATATAGACTTGAAGCTCAAATTTTCCTTCTATTTTATACCATAATCCATAGTCCTTCGTATTCTTTAGATATCTCAGAATTCTTTTGATAGTAGTCATGTGTGATTCCTTGGGATTAGCAAAGAATCTTGCAACTATTCCAACGACATGTGTTATGTCTAGTCTAGTAAGAGCAACATACATGATTTTACCAATCATAGATCTATATAGGGTCTTATTTACCTTAGTTGACTTGTCTTCCTTTGTCAGCTTGCATCTGGTTGCCATAGGTGTTCTAACTGGTTTGGAATCTTTCATCTTGAATATCTTCAGTACTTCCTTGATGTATTTGGATTGTTTGATGTAGATGTTTGCATCCTGTTGAAGAATATGTATACCAAGAAAGAATTTGATCTCCTCAAACATTGACATCTCAAACTCTTTACTCATTTCAGCAGTAAATGATTTTCATAATATATCATTACCACCAATATGATATCATCAACAATTATTTCAGCTATCAAAATTTTATCATCAGTATCTTCTTTTAAATACAGATTACTATTTTCACTTTTTCTTACAAATATAATACTTATGAGATAGGAGTGGAGTCTTTCATACCAAGCTCTCAGTGCTTGTTTCAATTCATACAAGGCTTTGTGTAGTCTACAAACTATGTTTCTTTTGTTAGTACCAACAAACCCTTCTGGTTGTTCAATGTATACCTCTTCTTCTAGTATTCCATTTAGGAATGTAGATTTAACATCCATTTGGTATACCTTGAATCCTTTGAATGCAGCATAAGCAAGTATAATTATGACTCCTTCTAGTCTAGCAATGGGTGCAAAGGTTTCTCCATAGTCAATACCTTCTTCTTGTGCATACCCTTTGCATACTAATATTTCTTTGTTCCTTATGACTTCTCCACTCTCATTTAGCTTGTTTCTAAATATCCATTTGGTACCAATGACATTTTTGTCATCTAGTCTAGGTACTAATTTCCATGTTTTGTTCTTCTCTATCTATTCAATCTCTTCATTTATATCACTAACCCATTCTTCATTGTCAAGTGCAGTATTAACATATTTAGGCTCAAAATCACAAATTAAAACATCTAGTGTTTAGTGACTTACTTTTTATTCTCATTCCAGCCTTTTTGTCTCCTATGATCTGGTTCTATGGATGGTGTCTTATGACATACTTGGAAAGTACCGATTCAACTCTTTGTTCATCATTCTAATCATCATCTTGACCTTCATTTTGATCTTCATTGCTTGGTATATCATTGTGAGCAATTTCCTGATTTTTGGTGTTTGCAGCCTGATGCTCGGGTGCATTGTTATGTCGCTCAGGAGAGATACACTATTTCTTGGAAAGAGTGTTTGGTTCTTCACTGTAGAAAAACTTGTTGTAGTCTTTTGGTTCCTTTCTACTTTACTCAGCATTTTACTCAGCAAATTCATCTACTTTGAAATTTCCACTTTCAATGATTTTGTTAGAGGATTTGTTAAGACATTTATAAGCCTTTCTCTTGGTAGAATACCCTAGAAATATTCCTTCTTCACCTTTGGATTCAAGCTTTCCATTTCTATCATCTGTCAAAATATAACATTGACTACCAAAAATTCTGAAGTAACTTACATTGGGTGTGTATCCATACCATAGCTCATAAGGTGTCTTATTGGTGTCTTTCTTCAATTGAACTTTGTTTAATGTGTAGACAACAGTACTGGCAGCTTCTCTCCAGAATGTTTGTGTGAGTCCTTTCTCAATGATCAGTGTTCTGGCACAATCAACAATGGATGTGTTCCTTCTTTTAGCAATCCCGTGTTCCTTCTTTTAGCAATCCCATTTTTCTGTGGTGTTCTCGATGCAGAGACCTATCTTTGAGTTCCATTCTCATTACAAAAGTTAGTGAGTTCATCAGAAATAAATTCTTGTCCTCTATCTAATCTTAAGCATTTTAGTTATTTTCCACTTTGCTTTTCCACTATATCTTTATACCATTTAAACATCTTAAATTCTTCTAATTTCTTTTTTAAGAACATAACAGTCATCATTCTAGAATAATCATCTACAAATAGAATGAAGTATCTATCACCATAGTAGCTCTTTGTTCTCATTGGTCCACATAGATCAGTATGGACTAATTTCAGAATGGCATTAGATGTGTAGGTTTCTCTCTTAAAACTAGACTTTGTCATTTTACCTTTTTGACAATTCTTACACATGACATGGTCGGGCTTTGACTTGCTCGGTAATCCTCTTACTTTCCTTTTATTGCTTATCCTAGCCATATTGTCAAAATTCACATGACATAACCTTTTATGCCACAACCATATGTCTTTGTTTCTAGCCATTAAACAAGTGGTGTTAATATCATCAAGATAGAATAGGTTACCTTTTGTCTGTTCACCAGTTTCGATCAACCTTCCTGATTCATGAAAGATCTTTGCCTTTTTCTTCTCAAATGCAACTCGGTGACCTATGTTATTGAGCTGTGAAACACTCAATAGATTATAATTAACTCCTTTCACCCAATATGCATTTTCACATCTGATCAGATTATTCAATGTTATGGTTCCTTTACCTTCAACTAGACAAGGCGAGTCAATACCCATTCTTACTGATCCACCGTTATAGTATTCAAAAGTTTCAAAATTTTCCTTATCTTCAGTCATGTGGTGAGTACAGCCACTATCAATAATCCAGACATCATTCTTACTAACCTTAGATATGAGTACAGTCTCAACATACCTTTCTTCTGTCTGAATCATCCTTCATAGAAACAAATACCACCTCAATATCTTCATCAAATTCGGCGTCAGTATTTCAAGCTTTTTTCTCAGCTAGGTAACAAGATTTCTTCCCTTTGTCCTTGTAGTCTCGGTTGTCTCTTTTTTCAGATTGTTAGTTGCTTCGGTAATCTCGGTCATCACCTCTATCAAACTTCTTTTCATAAATTCTGTCATTACTTCTGTCATATTTTCTTTTGTTACGACATCTAGCAACAAAGTGTCCAATCTATTTACAATTAAAACATACAGGTGGTAGTTTACCTTTGTATCTACCTTTGACTCTCTCCAATCTTCTAGCCATTAGTGCTTCAGTCTCATCAAGTTCTTGGTCATCACTATCACTTTCACTATCATTTCTCATAGTGTTTTTATGACTTGATTTACTTGTTTTCAAAGAAGATTTGAATGCAGACTCAATAGATGGCAAGACATTATTGTCAAAGTTATTCATCTCAAATGAAATAAGTCTACCAATCAAAATATCTAGAGTAACATTGTTATTTTCTACTGCTCTCATTCCTTGTATTGCAGATACTCTAATAGCATAAACATGTAGTAAGGTTCTGAGAATTTTATTTACCACTATTTCCTCTTCAAGTACACCTCCTACTCCTTGAATAACATTTACAACCTCTTTGATTCTACTACTGTACTGAGTGATGTTTTCTCCTTCTTTCATTCTTAGGTCATCAAACTTTCCTCTTAGGCTTTCTGCCTTAGCTCTTAGCACATTTGTATCTCCTCCATGTACTAGCTTGAGTTGGTCCCACATTTTCTTTGCAGTGCTGCATGATTTGACATCTTCAAATTCAGCATTAGAGAGTGAGGAAGCAAGTTCTATCATCATAGAGTTGTGTTCATGTTTCTCTCTTAATTGATCAACTGTCAAAGGTCCAGTAGGTAACACATATTATGTATTTAGGTACTGTGTGACATCATTTCCAATACCTGATAGGTGTAGTCTTATCCTACTTTTCCATTATGCAAAGTTGTCCTTGTTCAACTTAGGCACATCTTTTTTCTCATCTTATGATCTTTAGCTTAGGTCGTTAAACCTTCCTTTTAAGCACACAAGCTCTGATACCAATTGTTAGAATAACTAAGAGCGGGGGGGCGGAATCAATGGCCTCAAAAATTAATCCAATAATTTAATCCAAAGCTTTTTATCACATATATAAACCTCTAGTTATATTCAGTCCTACAAGATGTATGCCTTTAAATAATCTTATCAAATAACTACTGCTCAGAGTATATTGTTTATCCTTTTTCTTAAGCTTTACCGAACAACAGTCTTAGCCTTTACCAAAATATAGTAAATAACTTAGTGTTTACCAATCAATCTTGTTTTAGTAATGTGTAAAGAAAAACATCAAAGCAATGAACCATATACACATTTGACATGTGGATTTTTAATGTGGAAACCCTGTTAGGGGAAAAAACACTTGGGACTAGTAACCCAAAATTTTCACTCGTCTGAAGTGAGCTCGGTGAAGAGTCAACCATGTTAAAGGTTACAAACACACTGTTAAGTGCGACCTTATTAGAGGATTTATCACTTGACCTCACATTCACTATGTTGTCAACATGAAAACCTTTTGATACTCCTTTAGATGTATTTCAATATATAAAGGATGATTAGATCCTACTTTGTTAAGAGATTTTTTGAATTAATGGATAAACTGGATCAGTATATGATATGTTCATAAATACAACTTAATCTTGCAGATGTTCAGATCTATTGTAAGCTCATAACACCTTTATGATCAATGTTTCTCTTTTTTTCCTTTTTCTCCACTTCTTTTTGCTTAGTGAATATTGTTGCTTCTCTGTTGCTCGATGTCTACAGAAAACTTTAGCTCTATTCATCCGCTTGTATGACAAGGTCTATATGAAGACTTCTTATCTTCACCAGAATTATCTTCAGCATCCTCTTCTATTCCCCCAATTCGTATGAATTACTTGTCTCTTTATATAGACATGATTTCACCATTTCTAAGTCCTTGTCTTTCTTGTTCTTGACGTGATCCACAAATCTCGCCATTCTTGCTTTAAAGCTTGCTTTAGTTTTATCATGTAGATTTCTTCTAGACAACTGGAATAAAACTAGCTTTAAGTCTCTAGCTTATCTTTAGCTATTAACTAGTCGATGAAAACAATGTAATCAAACAGTTAACTCTATATTTAGCTCCTGCCAGCTAAGTCTTTTGTCATTTCTGAACTTCAGTTATGATCGGTATTTAACTCCTTGTTTTCTTGGTCTTGACTTCAGTTGTCCTCGGTATCTCTGTCTGTTGGGGTTGTCTGTCCGTCGAGAAACATTGTGACCTTTAGTTCTTCTCGGGTATCACTTTGGTTTTTCTCAGTAATGCTTGTTGGGGTATCTTTCTTGATTTATACTGTGAATCTTCTTGTGTTTCTCTATCCATCAGTGTGCACTATCCGTCGGTGTTTGTCAGTTGGTGTATACTAAAATTTTATGCATTACTGATGACATAACCTTTATCTCTTTGGTTCTTTGAAGTATTTGACAATATTAATATGATCAATCAGAGTATATCAAGTTGACATCAATGACAATACAACACATTAACTGATTTAATGTCTTGCATTAACTTTCTACAGCTCAGTGATTATCAACTTTGTCATCTTCAAATATTCTATCAGTTATAGTTCATCATCTGCGTGAATCCACCCAAGTGATGAAGGCTAGTTTTGCATCCAACCTCCAAAAATATCTCAAGGGTTTGCGTCCTTAGAGAAATAACGAGTCACAAAGTAACTAGAGATTTGTTTTCCTTTTGTTTATAATATCCATGGTTCTTTTCCCAAGGAGTGACTTTTGCTTATATAACATTGAAATGAGGGAAAAGACTGAAAACTAAGTAATGTGGGATAAAGTGCACTCACTTAAGTAACTTAAGTTGCTTTTTAATATAAATTAACTTTAAGTTATAAAGTGACTTTTATAATCTCACTTTATAAAATAAAGTGACTTGACTATAGAAAAGGAGCCAAATAATAAATATTCACCCACTGAAGCCTGTGACTGGCTGGCATCCTCTAAAAGAAGCCATTAGTCTATCTGCATGGGGAGATAGACTAATCAGGTGTCATAATGGCCTATCACGGAGAAGGGGACATTATAGTCCTCCCTTCCCAGGATTGCTTTCCCTCAAGCAATCTCAACATAGGATGCTGCAGAATAGACTCACCCTCCCATGTGGCATCCTCAATAGGTAAGTCCCTCCAAAAAAACAAAAACTCTTTGATAGCTCTGTTCCGCAATTTTCTTTCTCTTATCTCAATCACCTCAGCTGGAACCAAAACCAATTTACCTTCCTCATCAAGCGGGGGTAATCCAACCTAAGGGACTATCTTCTTCCCAATCGCCTTCCTGAGGCAAGATACATGAAATACATTATGAATCCTATTGTATGCCAGTAGCTCCAACTTGTAAGCCACCTCACCAACCCTCCTGGAGATGCGATAGGGACAATCAAATCAGGGCTTGAGCTTTTCTGACACACTCTTCTTCAGAGAACTCTACCTGTACGGCTGAAGACGAAGGTAAACCATATCCCCTAACTCAAATATCCACTTTGTTCGATGTCAATAAACATACATCTTTTGTTTATTTTGTGCCCTCTGAATGTTCGCCCTAAGAGACCTAAGAATATCCTGATGATCCTATAACCAGTCTCTCACAATTGGTGCCTTGATGTCTTGTAGATCCAAGTCTATAAATGATAGTGGCTCGCTGCCATAGAGATCCTGAAATGGTGACATGCCAATGGTAATGTCAAAGGTGGATTTGTAGCAAAACTCCCCCAAATACAACCATTTAACCCAGGCTCTTTGCGGCCCTGCTACATAATTCTAGAGATAACCTTCCACCCATTTGTTCATAATCTCTATCTGGTCATCTATCTGTGGGTGGTCAACTCGGTGCCTGCCAATCTGAACAACTCCTACCACAAGGTGTTGAGGAAATTATTATCTATGTCTCTCACAATGGTCTTGGGGAGACCATGCAACCTAAAAATATCTTGGAAGAATAATTCAACTACCTACAAAGCTGACCAATTTGCTGCGATAGAAAAGAAATGAGAAAACTTAGTAAGTCTATCCACCACCACAAATATGCTTTCCTTCCCTGCACTCTCAGTAAACCAGTAATAAAATTCGTCAAAATACCCTCCACCTCTGAGCTAGAATGGGAAGGGGCTTCAATAAGCCAGCTAGATTCTCATGCTCAGACTTGTTCTCCTGACAAGTCAGGCACTCTCTGACATGCTGAAGGACATCATCCTTGAGTTCCTTCCATGAGAACCTGTCTCTGACCTATCTGTAAGTTTTGAAAAACCCTAGATGCCTTGTTGTGGGTGCATCATGAATAACATTCATTACCATAGCCTTAAGCTTAGAACCTGGTACTAGGTAGATCCTATCCTTATAAAAGATAATATCATCAATTACCTTGTACCTACTATCTGGGAGCTGACCATCCAAAATCTAACAAGCTTGATTATTTTTAGAATACTCAACCATCAATTGAGATTTCCAATCTACGGATATCTCTGATAAGGCACAACAAGCCGCTACTGGGGGTCTCCTGGAAAGTGCATCAGCCATAATGTAATTTTTCCCTTTGACATACTCAATGTCAAAATCATATGCCTAGATTTTACTGACCCACTTTTGCTTTCTTTTATTCAACTCTTTCTATTCCAAGAAGTAGTGCAGGCTATTGTGGTCTATCTTAACTGTGAACTTTCCACCCACTAGATACTCTCTAAATTTAGCCAAGGCATGCATAATTGAAAGCATTTCCTTATCATAAGTAGAGTACAATCTCTCATTTTCCTTAAGTTTCCTACTCTCGAATGCTATGGGATTTCTTTCCTACATCAACATTGCACCAATCACATTCCCTGAAGCATCACACTCTAAAAAAAATGGACGAGAGAAGTCCAGAAGTGCTAGAATCAAGAAAGTACTCATGACTGTTTTAAGTCTATCAAAGCCTACCTCTGCCTCATCTATCCACCTGAAAGCCCCTTTCTGAGTAAGATCAATGAGGGGTGCTCTTATTTGAGAGAATCCCTATAAGAACATAATCTAGGGAAACCTCTCAAATCTGACACATTCCTCGGTGGTGGCCAGTCATGAATTGCCTGTATTTTCTCCTAGTGAATCTTAACTCCATCTGCCCCTATCACATGTCTCAAGTAGAGAATCTCAGTCAATCCAAACTCATACTTGGATTCTTTCACAAACAGATACTAATTCTCCATGATGCTAAGAATCTCATCCAAGTGTCATAAGTGTTCTTTCCATGTCTTGTTGAAGACCAAAATGTCATCAAAGAATACCAAGACACTTTTGCGCAATGACTTTTTGAATATATGATTCATGCAAGACTTAAAAGTAGCAGGTGCATTAGTAAGCCCCAATGGCATCATTAGAAAATCATAGTGCCTGTAGTGACATCTAAATGTTTTCTTATGAACATCCTCCTCATGGACACATATTTGATGGTACCCTGATTGAAGATCTATCTTCAAAAAATATACTGCCCCATGTAGCTCATCAATCAGGGGAATGGGATACCTATTCTTAATGGTCCTCATATTGAGTGCATGGTAATCAATACACATACAAAGAGTACCATCCTTCTTCTTCACCAAAACTACTGAAGAAGCAAAGGGGATGGAACTGGGTATGTTGTGCCCCATATCTAAAATTTCCTTTATCCTCTTCTCTATTTCTTCCTTATAGTGCCTGGGGTGACAATAAGGAGTATTGATCACGGGCTTGGCACCCTCCTCCATCTCAATGATTTTCTCAAAACCTCTGTCTAGAGGTATACTTGGTGGAATGTCCTCAAGAACCCATTTGTGCTTATCAAGCACATTCTGGACATCAACGTGACCTGCTGCCCTAAATCTGGTGCGGGTTTAGAGGATATGAAGCACTGGGCTAGCTACTCCATATTTCTATGCCTCATGATGGATTCCATTCTGTGAGTCAATACTAACCTAGGTCCACCATCTGGCATGGCCTTAGGAACAATCTGTTGCTCACCCTGCATAAACTCCAATTGTTTCATCTTGTGATCAATAATGTATCTTTCTAGAGTATGTAACTACTGCAGACCTAAGATAGCATCAAGGCTATCCAAGTCAATGACATAAAAATCATCCACTAAAAGATAATACTCAAATTGAATTGGTAGTCTGGAGATCTTCCCTATAGAGCTCAACAAGTCTCCTTTGGCCACCTTAACCTCAAACTCGGGAATGCCATCTACCTATAATCTCCTCTTGGATACCATACATGTGCTGATTAAATTATGAGTGGCACCTATATCCAATAGGAAAATGATTCTCTATCCTCTAACCACTCCCTTCAAATGGAAAGGGTGACATGTGGGAATCCCTGAAAGGGATGCTGAAGTAATAAGGGGTTGTTCATGGGGGGCTTTCCTCTTCTTTTCTGATGCAGAGGGTCTAGAGTTCTAGGAGTTTGTCTTTTTCCAAAATGAGATCCACTTCTTTGAACC
Organism: Thuja plicata; assembly: GCA_018584345.1. Taxonomy (NCBI): domain Eukaryota; kingdom Viridiplantae; phylum Streptophyta; class Pinopsida; order Cupressales; family Cupressaceae; genus Thuja; species Thuja plicata. The sequence goes on along the minus strand of MU223453.1, from coordinate 581,436 downwards.
ATCCAATGGTTCAATATCCAATGTCTTCTTCACCAATTTCTATCCTCCAAGGCCCTTAATTCAATTTGCCTCCTAGGTATAGTTGAATGGTGAAGAAACAATACATAAACAACTTCAAACTAGTCCAACTAGCCCTTCAATTACCTTCTTTTCCTCCTTAGTTTCCCTCTAGATCCATAAAACCTTGCTTAGGATCTTTCCCAAACTCATCTCAGGCCCTTTCCTATGTTCTTGATACCTTAAATTTCCATTAAAGACTATTCAAGCACTTTTGGCCACCTTAGCAATCACTTTTCTATCCCTATCCACTAGTAGGCCTAATTAGGCCTAATTGAACTAGGTCTATTTTTACTGTTTTTGGTCAAATGCTGAAAATTATCCCATACAAATCTATGGAATACTAGATTATTCTGAAACCTATCACCTATCCCTTCAAGAATCCAAAGGTATAGATCTTCAAGACACCCACAACCCTAATTGCTTTCATGCCCTAGTTTCTAGGCTATCTTTTAAGCCTTTGTGCCAGTTTTTGCAAAATGCATCCAATTGGTCTTCAAACTCATACAAACTCCTAAAACCATTTGATCCTTCAAGGGGACACTCTAGGACTTCCACACATGCCACTAAGTTGTCCATACCATATCATGGGTGTGTTGTTTCAATTCAATCTTCGCACTGTCCTGGCTCACCTACTCCAAGCAGTCAGCCTAGGGCATCACTCCAAAACTAGGATTTGAGTTGCAAGAATAAAAATGGAAACAAAAAAATTATGCACAAACACTAACCTATCATTCCACAAGGTTTCATTCATTTTAAACCGTGGATGCTTAGTTTAGAGCCATTTTTTGTTCCTGCAACTCTGCAAATGAAAATTGCATACACAGTCACCTAAACTAAGTGTAACTTTACAATCCCTAATCTTGAAAACAAACTTGAATATGAAAAAGAAAGATAAAACAAAACTCTACACTCCCATGGAGTCAAATTGTACAATCCAATCTGTACACAACCATACAAGATTGCAGAAACACTATAATTTCAAAAAAAACTCAGAAAATCATCTGTACAGTTGGTGCACACGTGTGTTCTGCAACTAAAACTTCATTAACCTCCAAAATTATTCATCCTATGCTCAAATACCTGAGCATGGGTGGTTACAACCATCCAATCCTTCATTTGCAACTTCTTGCAAAAGTTGCAAAAAGTTGCTTGAGCAACTTTTGAGTATTTTTTTCTTTTTGACCTTTTTGATGATTTTGGTCAACTCAATGCTCCTTGACCTATCCTAGGACCCTAGTTAGGACACTTAGGACCCTAGAAGAGACCATTTCCCATAGTTTCTCAAAATTAGCAAATTTTACAACTTTTGGACCATTTGACAACATTTTGATCCTATGAGCAACTTTGACTCTTACAAACAAATTAGGACTTCTTGGATCCAATAACCATTGGATCTTATTACAAATACACAAAAACTCCTAAATAACCCTCAATAACATCTAACCCAAACATCAAGCCAAAATGGGAGGTGTTGTGCACCATACTCCCCTAGGACAAAGAACTCAAGTCCCTTGAGTTAGAAGGTCTTCAATGGTGACTCCATTCTTCACTATGTCTGCTTCAGTCACCGAAGTGGCTTCAGCATCTAGAAATCCTTTCCACTTCACAAGATACTCTTTATAAGTACCCTTCCTGGTCTTCTTGATCACCTTGGATTCCAACACATTGTCCAAGTGCAGAGGTTGGGGAGTGGGAAAATATCTAATCCAATCATCTTCTCCCAAGTCTGAAAGTGTTTGCTGACCAGTGTTAGAAGGAAGACCCTTATACAGAGACAAGTCACATAGATTGAAGATGGGTGAGATGCCCAAATCAGGAGGTAACTCCACCTCATATGCATTATTACCATACTTGTGCAATATCTTCAATGGTCCTATCTTCTTCATCGGTAGCTTGGTTGTCTTTCCTTTTGGAAATCTCTCCTTCCTAAGGTAGGAAAGTACCATATCTCCAACCTTGAATTGAAAATCCCTTCATGTCTAATCTTCCTTAGTCTTGTACTTTTCCACTTGTTGTTGCAAAGTTTTATGAACTTGGTCATAAAGTTCTTTTATCTGCTCTACAAAGGATTCTCCTTGGGCACTCCTTCTATCCCACAACTTGAGGTCTCTCAACTCCAAGATCCCTCTTGGATTAGCCCCATAAACTATCTCAAATGGGCTCTTTCCAGTGCTCCTATTGATGGATTCATTATAGGCAAATTGTGCCTATCTTATAATGTGATCCCATGACTGTCCATGCTGCTCAGTCAAACATATTAAAACGTTACCTAGAGACCTATTGACTACCTCAATTTTCCCATCTGACTGAGGGTGATAGGTTGAAGAGAAAGATAAGTTTGTACCTAGCATTTTCCAAAGGGTTCTCCAAAAGTGGCCTACAAACTTACTGTCTCTATCCCTCACTATGTTGAGTGACAATCCATGAATCCTCACTGTGTCTCTAAAGAAAATACTTGTAATGTGTGAAGCATTATTGGTTTGTCTGCAAGGAATGAAGTGTGCCATCTTGCTAAACCTGTCCACCACTACAAACACACTGTCATGTCCTCTTGGTGTCTTAGGCACTCCCAAAACAAAGTCCATGCTCAAGAACTCCTAATGTCTTTCATGGTATGGAAAGAGGTTGATACAATCTAGTGTTTCTACTTTGTCCCTTGGCTCTTTGGCATATCTGACATTGCTCCACAAACTTCCTGACATTTGACTGTAGTTTAAGCCAATAGTAATGCCTATTCAATTGCTCAAGTGTCTTGTCCACTCCAAAGTGGCCTCCCAAACTGCCTTGGTGTTTTTCCTTGACTATGTTCTCCCTCATTGAGCATTGAGGTATGCACAACAAGTTTCACTTAAACAATAGCCCTTCTTGAAATATATAGTCAGTAAAATCCACCTTAAAACCTTGTATAAACTTTTCACATGCTTCATAAACATCCTTGAAATCTTTTTCTTCTTTATAGAGGTCTTTAAGGTCACTCATCCCTACACTCTGCAATTATATCTCCTAGATAGTTAAGAACCTCCTACTTAGTGCATATGCAGCTTTGTTGCTAACACCTTTCTTGTGTTTGATGATAAAGGTATATGCTTGCAAGGATTCTACCCACTTTAGGTGTCTCTGATTCAAATTATATTTCCCATTCAAGAAGCTAAGAGCATGATTATCTATATAAACTACAAATTCCCTTGGTAGGAGATAATGTCTCCATTTTTTGAGTGCTTTTACCATTACATACAAATCCAAATCATAGGTGGAGTACTTTTGCTTGGCTTCGTTCAACTTCTCTGAGAAGAATGCCATAGGGTGCCCCTCTTGACTCAACACTGCCCCAATGGCTAGATTACTAGCATCACACTCCACCACAAATAACTGATTGAAGTTAGGAAACCTAAGAGTAGGTAGTTTTTCTATCTTTTTCTTCAACATTTCAAAGCCTTTATCTGCTACCTCTGTCCACTTAAACTGACATTTAATTCCTCCCTTAATAGTGTTTAGTATTGCTGCACATACATGGCTAAAGTTTCTCACAAACTTCCTCTAATAAGAGGCTAGCCCATGAAAACTCCTAACATCTCCTATGGATATAGGTGTTGGTCATTCCAAGATAGACTTGACCTTATCAAGATCCATCTTCATGCATCCATTAGAAACAACAAATCCAAGGTATTCTAGTTCAATTTTCAAAAAATTACATTTTTCTTGGTTGATCATCAACTTCTCTTGGTGTAGCCTCCTCAAAACCATTTCCAAGTGCTTCATGTGCTTCTTCTTAGACCTGTTAAAGATCAAAATGTCATCTAGATAAACAATTACAAATTTACCTATAACGTCTACTAACACTTCATTCATGAGCCTCATGAATGTGCTAGGTGTATTTGTTAGGCCAGAGGGCATTACAAGCCACTCATACAGCCCTTCATTTGTCTTGAAGGCTGTTTTATACTCATCACCAGGCCTAACTCTAATTTTATGGTACCCTCATTTCAAATCCACCTTGGAGAAATAGCAAGAACCCCCCCAAATTTTCCAACAAATCTTCAATCTGAGGCATGAGAAATCTGTATCTAATTGCAATCTTGTTGATAGCCCTAGAGTTAGTACACATCCTCCATTTTCCATCCTTCTTAGGTGCAAGGACAGTTGGCATAGCACAAGGACTTAAACTCTTCCTTATAAGCCCTTTATCTAGCAAATCTTGTATCTGTTTAGCAATCTCTGCATTCTGACTTGGGGTCATTTTATATGTTGCCTTGTTAGGTAAAGTAGCTTGAGGTATTAGGTCTATCTGATGACTCACATCCCTCATAGGTGGCAAAGCACTAGGCAATCCATTATCCACAATTTCATGGTACTTCTCCAATAGTTGTTGTACTTCTTGAGGCATATTGACTTTCTCCTTTGTCCCTTCCTTTGGCTTCACTATCACTACACAAAAGACCCCTCTTTCCTTCTTCATGACTTTAAGAAACTCCTTTGCACTCAAGAGTATCACACTAGTCTCCACATGCTTCTCTTCATTAGGTTTTGTCAAAGGATCCATTTGAAACTTCTTACCTTACTTAGTGATTACATAGTTGTTCTTTTCCCCATCATGAATGGCCTTTACATCATATTTCCATGGACATCCTAGAAGGATATGATATGCATCCATAGGCAATATGTCACATAACACTTTGTCTTTGTACTCTCCTATTTCAAACTCCACCAAAGTTTGTTCATCCACCACTATCTACTGACCCTTGTTTAGCCATGACACTTTGTAGGGGGTAGTGTGGGGTATCCTTCTCAGCTTTAGTTTGTCCACCATCTCTGTTGAAACTATGTTCTCTATGGAACTAGAATCCACTATCACTTTGCAGATCTTCCCATGTGACTTACAAGAAGTTTTAAACAATCTCTTCCTTTGAGGGGGCTCTGCAATACTAGGAACCTTTAATGATGTTCTTCTCAACATCAGATTTTCTCCATCCAATACTGATCCTGCCTTGGAGATTGGTGAGGTGACACTTTGTGTGTCCTCTTCTTGCACTAACTGAGTTCTTCTTTCTCCCACGGATGAGGTGGTAGCTTTTTCAGGACATCTACCCATAGTATGACCCACTTGGTTGCAGTTGTAGCATCTGCCAGTGAAGACAAAATTATTCCTTCCTTGGGACTGAAACCTTCCCCTTGGAGGGCCTCTTCCTTTGTATCCTCCCCTCTGAAATGAACCTATGTACTGGTTGCCTCCATTATTTTCTATGGACTGAGCTTCTTCTGGCCTACTTGGGCTTTGACCTCTTCCAAATTTACCCATGCCTTTGAATCCTCTATTGCCTCTACCTCTTTGTTGGAAATCACTCCTCCTCTTAGCCTTCTCTTCTACTCTCAATGCTAATTGGAAGAATTTGTGCATACTATCAGGGGCCATCATATTGATCTCATCTTTGATTCCTTGCCTCAATCCATTGAGATACTTAGCTACCCTTTCTACTTCTTCTTCGTGTCTCCTTTCCCTTAGACTCAACTTGTTAAATTCCTCAGTATATGCACTTACTGTCAGCTCTTTTTGTCTTAGGTTCTGTAACCTCTGATATATTTGTATCTCATAATCAGTGGGTAGGAATTATGCCCTCAATCTAACCTTCATCCTATCCCAAGAGACTATTTTCTTCTTCCCAGTTGTCACCCTGTCATCTTGCATCATATTCCACCACACCAATGTTGATCCCTTGATCCTAGCCTTGACATAACTGACTATTTTCTCCTCTGCCACTTCTTTGCAATCAAATTGGTTATCTATGGTCTCTAACCAATCTAGAAACTCTTCTCCATTCAAACTGCCACTATAGTAAGGAATGTGTTCGATGCTATCTTTATTGATGGATTTAAAGGCATCCAAGAACACTTTATTTTCCTTATCCATATCCACTTCCTTTCATTTTCCAGATGTATCTCCTGTCTGGCTTTCATCTTCTTCCTCACTTTCATCACCCCATTTAGTGACTCTCCTCTTACTCTTTGGTTCTGACAAATTGGCCTTTGCCAGTAGTTCTTGGACCAAGTCCACTATGGAATCCTTTCTCATTGCCTTGGGTGGCATGTTGTCAACCACTTGGCTCTCCTCCCCTTCAGACATACACCAAACTTACTGAAGTTCTAGCTCTAATACCACTCTGATGTAGAGGGTCTAGAGTTATAGGATATTGACATTTTCCAAACTGAGATCCACTTCTTTGAACCATCCAATAGTTCAAGCTCCAATGTCTTCTTCACTAATTTCTAGCCTCCAAGGCCCTTAATTCAACTTTCCTCCTAGGTATAGTTTAATGGTGAAGAAACAATACATAAACAACTTCAAACTACTCCAACTAGCCCTTCAATTACCCTCTTTTCCTCCTTGGTTTCCCTCTAAAACCCTAAACCCTTGCTTAGGATATTTCCCAAACTCATCTCAGGCCCTTGCCTATGTTCTTGATGTTATGTATGTGGAGCCTAATCAGACACAGTTTCTTTCGGCAAGGTTTCCCCCCCATACATATCTATTTGGGGCACCTGCTCAGGGTAAAGGGTCGACCATTAATTTTCTATTAGTCGGAGTATTTTTTTCCCTAATTAGGTTAGGTAAAATATTCTTGTGAAAAGGGCTTAGGGTTTTGAGATTTCATTGTATGAGGGATTTTTGTAGCTTCCTATGATGGTATTGAGTTGTAGGTTTCAGATTGTAATTTCTGGATAATAATAAAGATATTGGACTTGCTGTTGGTGGACGTAGCCCAGGGATTGGGTGAACCACGTTAAATCTGTGTGTCATTTGTGTTCTCTTTTGTGTTTATATTTTCATTTTTCTGCTTATTATTCTAACAAGTGGTATCAGAGTGAGGTTTTTTTGTTCATTCTTTCATCTATTCTCTGAAGCAGGTCTCACAAGTTAGTGGGAGAGTCTCTCGGTTAAGAGGGAGAAATGGCAGACAAGGGTAGGCTGAAGGTTGATAAGTTTAATGGGCAGAACTTCCAATTATGGAAGATGCAAATGGCGGACTATCTCTATCAGAAGGATCTATGGTGGCCATTAGATGGAATAGCCAAGAAAGAGGCAGCAATGTCTAAGGAAGATTGGGATATTTTGGATAGGAAGGCACTGGGGAGTATTCGTTTATGCCTAGCACAATCGGTGGCATTCAATATTACTGGAGCAACGAAAGCTAAAGATCTGATGGAAACCCTAGTGAAGTTGTATGAAAAGCCTTTAGCTTCAAACAAGGTATTTCTCATGAAGCATTTATTTAACATGAAAATGGTAGAAGGTGGATCAGTCACTGATCATTTAAATGAGTTTAATACAATTACAAGTCAGTTAACTTCAGTTAAAATTACCTTTGATGAAGAGGTTAGGGCTCTCTTGATTTTGTGCTCTTTTCCAGAAAGCTAGAGTGGCTTGATAATGGCTGTTAGTAACTCTATTTCTGGATCTAATACCCTAAAGTTTGATGATGTTGTTGGTGTTATATTGAGTGAGGAAATTCATAGGAAAAGCTCAGGGGCATCCACATTGGGTAGTGTATTGAACGCAGAAAGCAAAGGCTGAACAAGAGACAGAGGAAACAACTCTGGAAATCATGGAAAATCACAAGGGAAGTCAAAGGGAAAGAGGTCTCAATCAAGAGGACCTAGTGACTGCTGGTACTGTGGAAAACCAGGACATAAGAAGAAAGATTGTTGGTCTTCAAAGAAAGATCAAGGAGACAGACAGGATGGAAACAAGGAGGCAAATGTGGTAAGTAACAAATTCGAAGAGGATGCTTTGGTCTTGTCTTTAGAAAATGTTGATGATTCATGGGTGTTAGATTCAGGGGCTTCATTTCATGCTACACCCCATAGAGGCTATTTTTTTGATTATGTCTAAGGGGATTTTGGGCTAGTTTATTTGGGAGATAATGAACCCTGTCAAATTGTTGGAAAAGGTAGAATCAAGATTAAGTTGCACAATGGGAATCATTGGCTACTACAAGAGGTAAG
>MU223453.1:550018-570752 GCA_018584345.1 Thuja plicata | reverse complement strand
TCTTGCAAAGAATTCTGCTTTGCACTAAAAAACAAAGCACATACAATTGCGATATCATTTCATCCGGTCAGTTTTGGATGATGGACAGTTAAAGTTGGAGAAGATACATATAGATGATAATCTAGCAAATATGTTTACAAAGGTAGTGACAAGGGAGAAGCCGAATTCATCTTCAGCTTCGGTTGGTCTTCTAGAATGAACAGAATAAAAGAACAACAGAGTCCAGGGTGGTTTCTTTATTCCAGTGGGAGCTACAGGTTTGGTTGATCAGTCTCCAAGTGGGAGATTGTTATGTATGTGGAGCCTAATCAGACATAGTTTCTTTCAACGCAGTTTCCCCCCCAGACATATCTATTTGGGGCACCTGCTCGGGGTCAAGGGGCAGAGCCCCTTGCGGGGTCCTAGGGCAGTGCCCTAGGCGGGGTCGAGGGGCAGCGCCCCTCGACGCCAATAATGATTTAATAATATTGTAAAGGGTCAACCATTGATTTTCTATTAGTTAGAGTATTTTTTTCCCTAATTAGGTTAGGTCAAATATGCTTGTGAAAAGGGCTTAGGGTTTTGATATTGGACTCACTGTTGGTAGACGTAGCCCAGGGATTGGGTGAACCATGTTAAATCTCTGTGTCATTTGTGTTCTCTTCCGTGTTTATATTTGCATTTTTCTGCTTATTATTCTAACACTTGATACCTTAAATGTCAATTAAAGACTATTCAAGCACTTTTGGCCACCTTATCAATCACTTTGCTATCACTATCCACAAGTAGGCCTAATTGAATTAGGTCTATTTTCACTATTTTTGGTGAAATGCTGCAAATTATCCCATACAACCCTATGGAAGACTAAATGATTCTGAAATCTATCACCTAACCCTTCAAGAATCCAAATTTATAGATCGTCAAGACAACCACAACCCTAATTGCTTTTAGGCCCTAGTTTCTAGGCTATCTTTTAGGCCTCTGGACCAGTTTCTGCAAAATGCATCCAATCAGTCTTCAAACTTCATACCAACTCCTGAAACCATTTGATCCTTCAAAGGGAAACTCTAATTCTTCCACACATGCCACTAAGTTGTCCATACCAAATCATGGGTGTGTTGTTTCAATTCAATCTTCGCACTGTCCTCGCTCACCTACTCCAAGCAGTCAGCCTAGGGCATCACTCCAAAACTAGGAGTTCAGTTGCAAGAATCAAAATGGAAACAAAAACATTATGCACACACCCTAACCTATCATTCCACAAGGTTTCATTCATTTTCAACTGTGGATGCTTAGGTTAGAGCCATTTTTTGTTCCTGCAACTCTGCAAATGGAAATTACAGACACAGTCACCTAAACTAAGTGTAACTTTACAATCCGTAAACTTGAAAATGAACTTGGATATGAAAAAGAAAGCTAAAACAAAACTCTACACTCTCATGGAGTCATATTGTACAATCTAATCCGTACCCAACCATACAAGATTGCAGAAACACTATAATTGCAAAGAAAACTCAGAAAACCATCTGTACAGTTGGTGCACATGTGTGGTCTACAACTAAAACTTAATTAACCTACAGAATTATTCATCCCATGCTCAATTACTTGAGCATGGGTGGATACAACCATCCAATCCTTCATTTGCAACTTCTTGCAAAAGTTGCAAAAAGTTGCTTGAGCAACTTTTGAGCATTTTTTGCTTTTTGATGATTTTGGTCAACTTGATGCTCCTTGACCTATCCTAGGACCCTAGTTAGGAAACTTAGGACCCTAGAAGAGACCATGTCCCATATTTTCTCAAAATTAGCAACTTTTACAACTTTTGGACCATTTGACAACATTTTGATCCTATGAGCAACTTTTGCTCTTACAAACAAATTAGGACTTGCTTGGATCCAATAGCCATTGGATCTTATTACAAACACACAAAAACTCCTAAACAACCCTCAATAACATATAACCCAAACATCAAGCCAAAATGGGAGGTTCTCTACACCATTTTCTTCTGCTGATTGTTCTTCCTGAGCCCCCTCATCACTGTCCTCATCATCGTTGTCCTCATGTTGTTCGCATTCACCATTAGAATCCACCTCAATGTAATGTATCTTTCCCTTTCCAAGGAACCTGTGGTCTAGAGTCCAAGGCTCCCTATACGTGAAGCATAATTTCCTCCTTCTCAACTCATTCTTGGTCTCAAAAGATAACCTAGGGGCATACTTTTATTCTGATTTTTGTTCTTTTAGAAAGAAGAGGATCCCTTGAATGTTTTCTTAGGTGGTTTCAATATGGAAGAAGGGGAATCCAAGTCATGTGATAATTTAATAGTGTCATCCAAGGTTTTTTTCATGAGAAATCTAACCAAACCTCTGAATCTATCTTGTAGGCCCTCAATAAACAACAACACTTTCCTTTTTAGACATATCTGGAACCATGATGGAAATCCTCTAAAACTCATCAATATAGTGGTCCAAAGATCCACTCTGTCTCAATTGGGCTAACTCCCTGTAATAAACCTCTATGTATTTCCTTTCAAAACGGGTAATCAAATTCATGCTGAAGATCTCATAAGAAGTAATCATCCCATGATCTTGGGTGACAAGACCATGATTCCACCAGTCATATGTTGCTCCCTCTAAATGAATTGTGGAAAACTTAATAACCTCTATTTCTGACATGGGTTTCAGGGCCAGGTTGGTGTCTAGCTTGTGAATCCAAGCTCTCATGGATATCTTACCATTTCCATCAAATGTAGGAAGAGTTAATTTATTCATTGCACATTATAAATCAATGTTCTAACCCTTGGGTCTCCTATGATGAAGAGTCCTACCAAATTCTCTCTTTTGAACCATGTACTAGGGAAAGGTCAAATCATCTTTGACATTATCTAGTAACATATCCCACTCATCATGCATGGTCATCACATTCTCTGGAAGAATGTCTACTGCCTTAGGCGGTGCTACCTCTTCCCCTACATAATTCTTTGTAAAGTTAGGCATAAGGGGCCTATCAAAAGTACGAGTGGGGGCCCTAGCTGCCCTAGGTGATCTCTCTAAACTGCCTCCACCACTGTGATAGCTCTGGGGTCTCCTGGATGTTACTGTCAATTGATGAATAACCCTTGTAAGCTATTGTAATACATCAACAATATGATCCTATTTGTCTTGTATGGCCCTCAATGTTTCCTTGGCCTCTCTATCTATCTCCTCAACTAGTACTAGGCTCAAGACAGATAGTATGTCTCATGCAATACACTAGTACATCATGTGTTTTTACTATTGGTCCAAATGTCACCAACAACAATATACCATGCACTCTAGAATCAATACCAATGTAATCCTTCAGTGTTGAAGAGTTCACCATGTTGTATCACAAAACGCCTTCAAATATTAACGCCCAACATTAATGTGGTTCAATAAATACTCATTGTGTATACTTTCTCCACCACATTGCACAAAAAAATGTTCCCAAAAGTTAATGCCCAACATGCCGTGTCAAAGTAGGCCAGAAGTAATTCGATACCCAGTCATAGTGTGATTTCAACCACTACGAATCTAATCTTAATACTGCGCTGAAGATGAATAGACGTGATTTCCCAATGCGAGGCCCATTGTAATGCTAACCACTCTCTCCAAGGATGTCTTACCATGTTTTAGATTGCCTACGTTTGGAGCTGAAATACCTTGCTATGGCTAATATGACAATAACTTAATGAAACCAAAATTTGTGTTGAACTTCAATAAACTGAGATCCAAGTACCTTTATGATGAAAGTATGGACTCTACATGAATCCACCCAAGTGATGAAGGCTAGGTTTGCATCCAACCTCCAAAAATATCTCAAGGGTTTGCGTCCTTAGAGAAATAATGAGTCATAAAGTAACTAGATATTTGTTTTTCTTTTGTTTATAATATTCATGGTCCATTTCCCAAGGAGTGCCTTTTTCTTATATAACTTTGAAATGAGGGAAAACACTAAAAACTAAGAAATGTGGGATAAAGTGCACTCACTTAAGTCACTTAAGTTTCTTTTTAATATAAAGTAACTTTAACTCATAAAGTGACTTTTATAATCTCACTATATAAAAGAAAGTGACTTAACTATAGAAAAGGGGTCCCAAATAATAAATATTCACCCATTGAAGCCTGTGACTAGTTGACATCCTCTAAAAGAAGCCATTAGTCTATCCAGATGCGGAGATAGACTAATCAGGCGCCATAATGGCCTATCACAAAGAAGAGGACATTACAATTTTAGACAAGGATAGTAAGTTTGTTGGGAATTTTTGGAGGACACTTTGGATGAAGATGAATACTGAATTGAAATTTACTTCTACATTTCATCCACAAAATACTGGACAAACAAAGGTAGTGAACACAAGTTTGAGTAATTTTCTGAGATGTTTGGTTGGACAGAAGACTGGAATTGTGATTTAGATCTCCCACAAGAAGAGTTTGCATATAATAATTTAGTGAATAGGAGTACAAGGAAGACACCATTTGAGATAGTTACTGGAATGAATCCTAAAGGAGTAATAGATTGAGGGATATCATTCATGAATTCAAGAGGGGTGCGGAAGTAGAAGAATTTGCGGAACACATGAGGGGATTGCACACTTAGGTCAAACAACATTTGGAAGATATGAACCAAAAGTACAAGGAGAGATCATATATGAAAAAGAGACATAGTGAATTTGTAGTAGGAGATGAGGTAATGGTTTATTTGAAGAAAGATAGATTTCCAGTGGGAACATATAATAAGCTAAAGATGAGGAAGTTTGGACCATGTAAAGACTTGAAGAGATTTGATTCAGGAAATGCAAATGAAGTGGAGTTACAAGAGGATATCAGGGACATATCAATTATATTTAATGTTGTAGATTTGTATGAGTATAATGAGTAATATTTTTGTGACAGGGATGAATCCAATGTTGAGAAACAATATCTTAAGAAGCAGATAGAGGGAATATAGAAGATTTTGGATAACATAATTACCAGAAGTACCAGAGGTAAATAGTACAAAGAATATCTTGTAAAGTGGAGAGACAGATAGGTAGAGGATTCTTCATGGATTTATCATGTCGTGGTTGACCATCTTGGTTTTCCTTTAGTCCCAGGAAAGTGAGAGACTCAATTTTCAAATTATCCCAGGTGTTTGATGAAGGAGCATCTTGGGATCTTGGCAATCTTGCATCAACCAAAAACATTTTGTTTTTAGTTTTCCAGTTTTTTCTGTCGCTGAGTTTCTTTTAATGTTCTTTCAGTTTGGATCAATTGTTGTTATGCACCTCGTGGAGTGTTCCAGGCATCATGTTTACCTTCACCTAGGTTCAAATTCTGATTGGTTGCTTCACATGTGAAATTTGTTAGATTTCTGGTAGGACATCTCTATTCTTCATGTTTCACGACCATTTTGTGTTTTCTGATCTCGCGAAGGATTTTATCGATTGACAAAGCTTCCTGGTGCATATATTGATGATCTTATGTGCATGACTGACCTAATTGTGGGTTTTCTCATCATTTTTTTTCTATTTGTGAGAGATTCTTATGATTTAGGTCCTGACCTATAATGTAATAGGTTTTCCTATTCTGGGGGAATATAATCTTTCTTAGGCCGACCTGATGTATGCGAAGGCTTTATAAATTCATGTAATTGATCCCTTAGTAGCATGGAGAAGTAGTATAGCTTTGGTAGCCAAAACTATCATCGTGAGCTTGTGATAGATAGTATAAAAAGATAGCCTATAAAACATTTTAAAACATGCAAGTATGCCTAGAATGTAAGACTACATGTTGCAGACCCATTTTACTTGATTTCTAGATGACAATAAGAAAGAAGATCTTTCACATCTCTCCATTATTTATCTTGCTTCTATTGTGTGACTCTTGATGCAAGGATTGGAATGAATTTTTGAGGTTCCTCTTACCCTTGGATGCACTAGAGTGTATGCCCAGTGTCATAATTATTCTCTTTAAAGTGAATATATCAATAATATATCAAGTCACCATATGGTTATGATCAACTCATTTTTTTGTCATTTATTTTGGGAGCATGGTAGAGCATTAAAATATTAATTGAACAAGAAAAAAGGATAAATAGGTAAACGTATAGGGAATTTTTAGGCTAAGGTACTCCACTATAGACCACTGTGTCACCCTTAGGTACAATTGAATGAAAAATATGAGACATCTCTAGGGAGACGGGGATTTTTGTTGCTCTGCTAAATTTAGAAAAGCATTTGACATGGTGCTTAGAGATAATATTCATAAAACAATAGAAGAACACAAGATCCGACATGAGTATAGGGCAACAATTCATAGATTTCATGAGCAAGTTAGGGTTAAAATAATAACAAGAGGATGACTTTTATAATTCCATGGAATTGACATTAGCATTAATTAGGGTCCTCTCATACATTATTTGGGTTATTAATTCACAAATTGAAAGAGTAGTTAAACAAAGCTAATGGAATAGAGAGGTCAAATTGTTAGACATATAGTGAAGTTACTCGTATGTAGATCATTAATCTTAAATTATAAAGATAACTCATGGTCTGAGAGAGCAATAGAGTGCTAGAGATCTTTTGCTAAAATTTAGGGATGCAAGTGGACATTGCAATGACCCCAACAAGGGCCTTACTAAAATTTTCAATTAGGTTTTGAATTGCACATGGGGATAGAAATTTGTAATGTTTTATACTAGGAGAATTCCAATTCTCAATGTTTAACATATATCATTATGCCTTTAAATCACATCCAGAAATAATGATTGATTTATAATATATACTTAAGCCTTAATTCCTTACTCTTCTCCTAATCACCAACCCTACAATGGATGATAGAATTATTGTGCCAAGGGTGCATGAAATAGTCTATAAGCGAGCTCCCTCAAGGCATAACCCCAGTGTTGGGAACTACCCATCATGTGACCCATATTACTCTGCCTTTCCCTTCCACAAAATCCCTATCCCCTTAGTTGTATTAGAGAGTGATTAAGGAATTGACTTGGTATATGTTAATATCTTTTATATTCACATATAAGTATATATGTAATAAAATGCAAACAAGTAATTTACTAAGCATCCTAGATTTGTTATTTGAACGATCTCATCATATAGATTGTATGAATCTTCTTACTAACGTCATCATAAGGTGGAAGACTTACTGTGCCAAGGGCGCATGAAATAAACTACAAGCGGCCTCCCTCAAGGCATAACCCTATTGTTGGGACAACTATCATGTGCCTGAAATTACTCCGCCTCTCCCTTCTACACACTCCCTATCTTACAAGAAGCATTAATAAGAGATAAAGATCAAACTCCTACAAATTATAGTCTGAGCCTTGGATCTAAGAGTATAGTATTAATCTTTATGTATAACTCTTTTCCTGGTCATACATTAGTATGTTGATTTCTAAACATTTATCTTATTACTATTAACAATATATACATTAATTACTTAGCACATTTCCCATAATTATAATTATTTATCAATTATATATAAACCATATATATCCACATCCCTTATTAACTATATTTACCAATATATTTATGTTTCTTTTGTTTAACTATATAATATGAATTTTTCATAATATCAATATATTTCATAATTCATTAGAAATAAATATTAATGACTTAAATAAATATCATTATAAAAATCTAAATAAATATATCATTGATTTATGCAAGTCTTAGAATTAAATATTAATAACTCAAATAAACAAAATAAAGTATGGATACCTTTTTAGTAATGAATATTCTTTAAGGTATTTACCTTTTTTGCTTTCCACATGGGCTCTTTTTCTTATTTCATGTACCTGGAATATGCCTGGAATTTGCATTATCTAATTCCCAGTTTTGTTTCTTTCATGTTTATGTCCATCCAAAAAAATGGAATTATAATTTTGAAATTCTAGTTTTGCCCCAAAATGGGCATATGCATCTTCCACCCAAATAGGTGGAATTGGAATTTCAAATTCCAATTCCAATTTTTATAAAACCAAATTTAATATCTCATCAGATCTGTGACTTCTCTAAACCTTCATTCCAAAATACATATTTGGTATATTATATTGCTATATACACACATGTGTGTATAGACACACACACATGTGTATATACACACACATGTATATACACATATGTGTATATACACACACATGTGTATATACACACATGTGTGTATATACACACATGTGTATATACATATATGTGTGTATATACACATGTATATATATGTATATATATACACACATTTATGTATATATATACATATGTGTGTATATATACATAGGTGTGTATATACACACAAGTGTGTGTATACACATGTGTGTATGCATGTATGTATATACAAACATGTGTATATATACTATATACACACATGTGTGTATATAGATACCCATATATACATAGGTGTATATATGTATTTAAAGAAATTAAGAAATAAACAATTAAAAATCTTTATGCATCTTCTTAGTCATCTTTCGGGTGAGCCAAACGGGTCTAGCCCATATTCTAGAAATTATTTTCAGGATAAGTATCTTCCAGAACTGACTATATCCAGTATTTGGTATTCCAGCACCCAAACGGGCTTGGGCCCCATTTGGTTGTGGGAATTGAGGCAGAATCGGTATTTTTTAATTCAGAATTTGTTCAATCTGTAGTTTGGTAGTGCAAAGCGGAATTGGAAGAGGGAGATGTATATCCTCATTTTGGCCCAAAATGAGCATATACATCTTCCACTTGAAAAGGTGGAATTAGAATTATATCTTCCAATTTCAATTTTTTGTAATCCACATTTTATAACATTTCAGGTCCGTCTGCAGAAATAATAAAATTTCAGCATAGGCAGGGAGGTGTGAATCCTGTCTGCTTAGATAAATTCTCTATCTGTGAAACCTGGATGTTGTGTGTGTTGGAAATACAATAATGGGAAAGCAAGATACTGAGAGGGGGGGGGGGGGAATCAGATCNAAATTCTCTATCTGTGAAACCTGGATGTTGTGTGTGTTGGAAATACAATAATGGGAAAGCAAGATACTGAGAGGGGGGGGGGGTGAATCAGATCTTCAAAATTAAACACTTAAAGTAAGCTGATCTACATTCATACATAAATGAATCTAATGTAATCTCAGATAGCATCCACACAAACACATAACATAATAACTTGGTAACCCAAAAAACCAAATAGGTAAAACTGGGGTGGGGATGACACCCACAAAATTCTCCACTACTGCAATAATAAAGTGTATCTGTTAAGGTTACAAATGTTTGATTACAAAATTTAATCTACCCTGTGAAAGGTCTGCTCTGTTAAGAGCTTAAGATCATTACAATCTACCCCTGTTAAAGGATTTCAACTTACAATGAAGTAAGCACTCTATTAGGAGATAAAGAAAGGTCTACTAGAACCACTCTATTAAGAGATTTTCACCTGATACAATGATTAGAATGTCTCAAGTATTGATCCTTCATTATGCACTCTGATGCTGATGATGGATCTCCTCTTTCCAGTACCTTCTATGATCTCATAATCTGATATGTCTTTACTCTGTTGTTCACTGTGTTCTTGTTCTGCTTGATCTCTGCTTCTTAACAAAATAACCCTCTATGCATTTCACTTCAGAAAAATGCAGTCGCCACACACCATACACACTTACAAAATAGGGTTTAGAAGCAATCTAATATACTTGTTCAAATATGATATTGAGATCTAGATCAACGATCAAGATCTGATATCCATACCTTGATGGTAAAACAATTAATGCTTGCAATGAGTCATGCATAGGATAAAATGATTAAATGCATAACTAACTCCATATAAGAATATTAAATGCATACATAAGTCAGCCCAAAAAGCTTATATAAGTCGGCCGAATCACTTATCCTTTAAGTTTGTATCATTCTAGACATATATACAAAAACTGTTATGCTTGGCACTTAACTGTCTGTCGCTCAACACTTAACATCTCTGTATCCTTCTCGGCTCGGCAATGTAACTGGACAAATTGAAAAACTGCTCGGCAATGTTGCTTGGCCTTGCATAGTTTTAGCTCGGCCACAGTGATAGCCAACTAAAACTGCCTAGGTGAATGACTAAGTGTTGGTCACTAATCATCAACAAATCTTAGAGATTAGCAATCTCCCCCTTTGATATTAGTGGCAAAAACACTTATCATTACTTCCATTCATTTCATCAAAATATTGCCTAAGTATACAAAGTACTCCCCCTAGGAATATACTTGGAAGTAATATACAAGTTTACATGCCTTCAAAAATTATAGACACGTGTACCTGTACTGTACTGATGTATCATTCTGTATCCTTTCAGACTTCCTTACTGATTTCCTTACTAACTTCCCCCTTTTTTTTGTCACTGATTGCTGGTGGGGTTAAGTTGTACTTATCCAAAAATTGTTTATGAAGCTGCAAGGTGGATTCAAATGTAGCACCCCAGCTTTCCTTTGCAATCTTCATAACTTCCAATTTTATTTCTAGCTCGGCAGCTAGACTCACTAAACTCTCTGCAGTCGATAGATTTGCACTGCTCTGTGATAACTCCTGAGAGTTCCTTCTGTATTACCTCCAAGTGAGGCAATAGGCTTGTCTGAATAGTTATCAATTTGGCACTTATTCAACCATCTTTAGCCATAAGCTCGGCTATTCTCCTTTGTGCATTTATCAACTTTTTAAAATGTAAAGAACTAGATATAGTATCTTTACCCAAAATAGTACCAGTTGATCTCAAATCTAATTGTAGCTTCTCAACAAGCTGTAGATTATCCTTTGTGAAAAATTCAACATCACATAGTTTCCTATACAAATCATAAACATTGGCTATTACTTTCTCTAAAGTTTCTACAAGAATAGAGAGTTCAACCTATTTTGTGGCAATCTCTTCTGAGATCTTCTCTAGAACTTTGCTCTCAAATCTTCTCCTGGACCATTGCAGAAGCTTCTCATTGTTGTCTATGTCCTCATCAGTTACTTTTTGTACAATGTTAACTAGCTGATTTATGATTGGAGCATGAGGCATTTCATCCTCTAAGTCAAAATCCTTTGTAAATATGTCTTTGATGTCATGCAACACCTGCTTTTGCTTTTGTTCTATCTTCATCTCTTCCTGTCTCTTCTTCCTCTTTAGAAATTCTTGAACAATCCCTATTTGCTCAAAATACAACTCATTGGGATCCCATTGTGGAATTACAATGACTTCATCTAATGTTACATCTAAAATCTGAGACTTCTTCTTCAAGATTTTCTTCTTCTTCAATTCTAGATAACTTATGCTTGGCAGCATAATATATTTTCCTTTGACAGTATCAACATCCAATGCCTCCTTTAATTCTGTCAATATTGTTTGGGGGTTCGACATACTCCCAATTTTAGGACCTGTAGGAGTGGATGATGCAGAGTGTGGTAGATCAACCAATACTTGCAATGCCTCTTCTTCTTTAGACTCATCAACAATATGCTTCATCCCTACTCCACTATCTAAAACTATTTTCACAACCTCTAAAATTTGTGAAGTTACCTCTTGTTCATTTGTTTGTTGTTTCTCTTCACCTTTCTGATCACTGCCAACTTCAATCATTTCATCAGATGCTATGGTCTTTCCTTCTTCTGTATCAGTTGCCTTAATAGGCGAGTCGGTGTCTTTACCACTCGGCATTTCTTGATCCTCGACATTCAAATTGCTTGGATCATCAACTATATAATCCAAAGGACTGTCTACAGTCAGATCAACAGATTTTTTTGCATCTAATGCGTCTTTGGTTTTTTCCTGTTCAATGGCATTTTGATCTTTTGTTATCTGAGGTTCAGGGGTAGTCTTGGCTTCAACTTCTTTTGTCTTTTGCTCGGATGTCCCCTCACCAGATTTCTTATCTTTTGGAATGACCAGACCAAAGACCTCTTTCCAAATCCTTGTGCTTTGCTGTACTACACCTTCAATGTCATTTTTTAGAACAACATAGCCCCTGAGTTTAGGAACAAATCTGCTCTTGTATTCCTCAACGAATTTGACTCTTTGTTTTGAGGTGAGCTCAGGTATTACCTAGGCTAGTGTTCCTTCCCTGATCTGTCTTTCTGTTGACAGTGCAAATTCCCATTTTCTTGACAGAAAATCATAAAGTTCATCTGGCACATGATTTCCTATCTCTGTAGGAGTTGATTTGAAAGTACTCATCATGTCCAAGAGTGCTTCCTGTACTTTGTGTCTATCTGCAGTTTTCAACTTTTCATACTTGATGAACTTGAATGTTGCTAACCCTGCTGAATTCCTCAAAGTGTCGCATACCTCATTAATGCTTCCTGGCTTCTTGAATTGAGCTATTGGTATGTTGCTGGGTTCATCAGTTTCTGTCTTCTCCTCATCACTATCTGTTCCCAAATTTAGTCTCCTTCTTGGTCTTTTGGCTGGCTTACTCGGCTCAACCTTAGGAGCAACCTTTGCTTCCTTTCCAGAACTGCTTTCTGCAACTTTTCTCTTGCCATACACTTTAGTTTGCACTTCTACTGGGGAAGTAATAGTAGATGCTCTAGTCCTTGAACGATTAGCTGCAGGAGGTGTAATCTTAGGTTTGGCTTGGCTTTTCTTGGTTACTATTACAATTGATGGTTTCGTGCCCCTAGCTTTCTTAGTAACCTCTTCTGATGCACTTACTTCCTCCTCTATAGAAATATCCTCACCTTGTCCAGTGGTTTGGCCTAAAGGTGCATCCTCAGGCTCTTCATCACTACCTAAGCCAACCATTTTCTTGAGATTTTTCACAATCTTCTTTCTTTTCCTCTCCATAGTTCCTTCATTCAAACTTTTAGAAATTTTAGCCTTAGCTTTATCAAAATTTCCAAATCTCTCTGCTGTAGTATCAATTGCCTTTGCTAGGAGTGTAATGATGGCAGCTGATGCTTCATCAACATTGATTTCATATGGAAAGGGTTCTAAGCATGTTACCCTAGGAGTCACTGCCTTGATATAAGTATTATCTGTATCAACTAGAAAACATATTTCCTCATAGTGCTTCTCCACTAGTGACTTGGGAATCCTAGTCCTTAATCTCATTCTCTTCTTAAATTCTACAAAATAGCTCCCCATAATGCTATTGAAATTGCTTCCTAGTTTCTCTATACATTCACTAATCTGAACTGTTATGGGCCTATCCTTTTCCCAAACAATATTTCCCAGTGTAGGAAATGTATCCTGAATGTAGAAAAATATACAGACTAGTAAAGATCCAAACTTACATGATGAGCTCTTAGCCTTTCTGATTGATGCTAGGTTCTCAGCTAGTTGTGTCTGTTGTAGCTTGACAAGATCATATGTGTGACTCTTCTTCACAATTTTCCATGCCTGATCAACTGTTGTACAAGGAATACTATCCAATCTGCTAGACTGATAGAACTTATGTGCAATAACCCTTACTCCAAAGTCAAGTTCTAGGTCAGTAATTGTAGAGATAGTCATATCTCTATTATTCCATACTGCTCTAGTGTTCAATGTAATTTCTTCTTTGCTGTTATCCCTCATGGTCTGTTTTCCATTTACTACAGGATATCCAGTCACTTGATGAATCATGCTTTTGGTGATCTTGACTGGTCCATTATCTAACCATATACACATGTCATGAACTTGGCTAAGGATAACTTTTATCCATTCATCTTTGAAACCTTGGGGAAAATCTAGGGCACAAGTTAACCCTTTGTCAGCTAGATGTTTGAATTCTGCCTTCAGAACTCCATTTTCACACAATTTACTGTAGGATTTCCTCAATTCACTATCTCCTACTTCACCAATCTTAACCATATAACACGATCTAACATCATGAATCATGAGTACCTTGGGTGGAATGGATGAGAGGGCTCCCATTAATTCACTCTGAATCGCACTTTCAGGAATGGCTCAAAAGTTGAGAGGTTCACATTCATCACTTTGTATCAACTGAATTTGCTCTGGTTTTGCCTCCATACTCTTAGCTAGTGCGAAAGAACTTGCAGCCATAATTTGAAATTAGGGTTTGAAGGATGTAAAATAGAGTACCTCGACAAGTAGCTCTTCGTACTGTTCACTGTTCACTGTTCACCTTAGGATTGTCGACGACACGCTGATGAAATCTTTGATGCTAAAGCTCAGTTAAGATCAATTCTGCAAATTACTTCAATCGCTCCGTTAACCAGTAAGAATTGCAAGGTAAAAATGAAATGTCGACTGTTCATCCTTCATAAGCTTTGAAACATCAAGGTAGGTGAGAATTGAATGTTCTGCCCGTTGAGTTAGTGCAAGCCAGCTGTCCTCAGCTTTAACATAACTTGCATCTCACTCGGCTCACTACACTCGGCCTACAAAACTTGGCACTCGCTAAAGAACTCGGCTTTAGTGTCTATGAATAGTACTCGTCACCTATTAGTGCAATTGACTCATCTCGGCATTTGTTCTTCAAAAATATGTCCTGGTGCATCTTAACATATGCAAATATGGACTTTTGTGCATTTCATGTTAGGAACTGATGTAAGATAAGAGTTTCAAATATAGTTCGTTACATACCTCTTTCTCTTAGTTGGAGATGATGTGATCACCTGATCCATTGGTTTGGGTTACCTCGGCTTCATTAGCTTCATTGCTGCATGGTTCAGACTTCTTAACCCATGTCTTGTTCATCTGTTCCCTTATTTGCTCAACAGTAGGAGCAGGTACCCTAGTCTTGCAATCTTTCCTTGTATGTCCAATTTTCAGACAACTATGACAAACTAGGCTTCCATTCATCCAACTTTTAGATTTACCTCTGAAATGTGTCCTTATGCAGTTTTTCTGGAACATGTCCATACTCTCCACACTAATGACAACTATGTCATGTATTGTAATCCCAATTGTGAGCATTGCCTTTTCTTGGTGATTTTTCTTGTACCTTTGATGTCCACTGCTGTTTAACTTTAGATCTGCAATCTTGTGCTCTATGACCATATTTGTGATAGTTATAGCAATTTCCATTGAGTCTAGGTGTTTTTCTTGCCTTTCTCTTGCATTCACGTGCTTGATGTCCAAACTTATTACAGTTAAAGTAGTAACCATTAAAGTTAGTTTTCAGATTGGACTTACCATTCTTGCTTCGACAAATGTTTGCTGTGTGACCTGGTTTCCCACAGTGATGACAAATAGGTTTGTTTTTTCTTGGCTTTGCATGCCTTCTTTCACCTGTCTTAGATGATTCTCCATCTTCAGTGGTTGAATGTTGTCCAGTGTGACCTAATCCAGAAGAATCTTTAGGTCTTCTTGATGCTTCCACCAGTTGTTCAAAGTAGCTCATAGCAGCACTCAGATCATTCACTCTATTATTAATCTCTTTCTCAGATCTCAATTCATCTTTCAATTGACTGTTCTCAGATCTAAGATTAACAATCTCCAAGTCTTTCCTGCTTATCTCCTGATTTGCAAGTAGTAGTTGATTTTCCATGTCCACTTGATTGACTGTCATTGTTTGCACATCATGTGTTCTTTCATCAAGTCTGGTAGTCATCATTCTCTTGTCTTATTCTGCCATAGCCTTGTCATCTTTGGCTTTCTTTTTCTGTTCAACAACTTCACACATTCTTATTGATTGGGTTCTTGTTCCTTTTTCAAGCTTTTGACTTCATCACATAGTCCACTGTTCTTTTCCAGTAGATCTGTAATTGCTACATCGCTCTCAGTAGAATCTCCATTCTGAAATAGATTTGTGGTGTCCTCTTCCTGATAATGAGTGTCATTCATTTGTATGGCCAAATCTTTCCTTGCAGCCAAAGACTTCTTTAATTCTTGTCTTGCAGTCACAAGCTGTTGTAGTGCTAGTTGAATATCAATCTTTTGATTCTCAATGACTTTACCCATCTTGTAGATCTCCATTTCAAGATCTATATTCTCAAGTTGATTATAACCTTTTAGAGAACCTGGCTCTGATACCAATTGTTGGAAATACAATAATGGGAAAGCAAGATACTGAAGGGGGGGGGGGGGGAATCAGATNTAATGGGAAAGCAAGATACTGAAGGGGGGGGGGGGTGAATCAGATCTTCAAAATTAAACACTTAAAGTAAGCTGATCCACATTCATACATAAATGAATCTAATGTAATCTCAAATAGCATCCACACAAACACATAACACAATAACTTGGTAACCTAGAAATCCAAATAGTTAAAACTGGGGTGGGGATGACAGCCACAAAATTCTCCACTACTGCAATAATAAAGTGTACCTCTTAAGGTTACAAATGTTTGATTACAAAATGTAATCTACCCTGTGAAAGGTCCGCTCTATTAAGAGCTTAAGATCATTACAATCTACCCTGTTAAAGGATTTCAAATTACAATGAAGTAAGCACTCTGTTAGGAGATAAAGAAAGGTATGCTAGAACCACTCTGTTAAGAGATTTTCACCTGATACAATGATTAGAATGTCTCAAGTATTGATCCTTCGTTATGCACTCTGATGCTGATGACAGATCTCCTCTTTCCAGTACCTTCTATGATCTCATAATATGATATGTCTTTACTCTGCTATTCACTGTGTTCTTGCTTTGCTTGATCTCTGCTTCTTAACAAAATAACCTTATATGCATTTCACTTCAGAAAAATGTAGTCACCACACACCATACACACTTACAAAATAGGGTTTAGAAGCAATCTTATATACTTGTTCAAATCTGATATTGAGATCTAGATCAACGATCAAGATCTGATATCCATACCTTGATGGTAAAACAATTAATGCTTACAATGAGTCATGCATAGGATAAAATGATTAAATGCATAACTAACTCCGTATAAGAATATTAAATGCATACATAAGTCGGCCCAAAAAGCTTATATAAGTTGGCCGGATTACTTATCCTTGAAGTTTGTATCATTCCAGACATATATACAAAAATTGTTCTGCTCGACACTTAACTGTCTATCGCTCGGCACTTAACATCTCTATATCCTTCTCGGCTCGACAATGTAACTCGGCAAACTGAAAAACTGCTCAGTAATGTTGCTCGACCTTGCATAGTTTTAGCTCAACCACAGTGATAGCCAACTAAAACTGTCTAGGTGAATGACTAAGTGTTGGTCACTAATCATCAACAGATCTTAGAGATTAACAGTGTGACATAGATGCACCAGAAGTACGACCACTTAGAGCCCTAGGATTTTGTTAGATCCAGTTGATCCAATCTTATGAGAAATAGGGTATGGTAGTATTGGTATGAAGAATTAGGGCAGAACAAAATGGGTGTGATGCAAGGATGGTTGGAGGTTCGACTATTCTACGTGGGAGTTAGGTGGACGGAGGGAGCGATGTCGTAGGCGCTATAGCTACGACATGCACATAGAGGCACTGGAGCGATGCTTGAGATTAGTAGGGTCGAGGTTTTGCCATCTGAGGGTTTTGCCTGCCTTAGTCTTCGCAAGGATAGGCTCGACAAGGACTCCGCTGAGGCCACTTACGTCAGCACGGATATGCGAAGTCTGTCTTTACACTGGCCCATTGGATTTGCTTGAACATTCTTGAAGCATTTTCAACAAATCTGTTTCGCGTAAATCCTGCGATCATGGCATGTAATAATTAACAAGTTTGAAACTAACTGAAAACGCTATATGGAGACGAAAATGAAACTGCTAATAATTAACCTTATACAAAAAAAAAATAAAAAATAAAAAATTATTAGATTCAAAAATATTAAAAAAATCAAATTATAAAAAAATCTTACTCAAATTCCAATTCCATTTCCAAATTTGTGGAACCAAACGCAGAAAATCCATCTTCTCATTCATCTTCTGGGTCAACCAAACGGTTCTAACTATATTCCGAAAATGAAAAACCGGATTGGAAACTTCCTGAATTGACCAAATCCAGCATTAGATCAAATCCAACATTTTCTAATTCGTGCAACCAAACGGGGCCTATTAGGAAACTTCGACAATGACAAATATGTTATATACAAATTCAAAATATGAAGAACCGCCATTGTCCTAAAATGGTAATGGAGGAGGAACTAAGTTGAAGAAAGAACACATGGATAAAAAGGAACAACAAATGGATTAGTGAGGCACTAAATTGCAAGAGCATTTTAACACTAACGAGAAAAGAATTATGTGAGAGAAAAAATCAATCTATCATAGCATATTAGTTGGGAGTAAACATATTTCATCAAAGAGATAATCCCATATAAGAAGATGAACAAAACCCTCTATTAGAGTTGAAATTAAGATGAAAGCAAATATATTTGTTGTCTAGTTGAGGGTTTATGAGATATCTTGATGTGGGACCAACAAATAGACAACACTTAAAGAAAATGAAACAAGGACATTATTTTTTTAAAAAGAGATTGTTGAGGCACATAATTGTACTACATCATAGGGTATGCAATCCATATCTACATTGATTAGGAAGACAACTTGTATATAGCCAACCTAACTACTTATAAATGACAAGGCTAAAAATAATGATAAACTATTTATTAAGATCCACACTAAAAGACCCTTAAAATTTCATAATAGTTTGTAAAGAATCCTCATAATTATTTTATCTTGGTAGATGCAATTTTGCTCTTTTCTTAATCTCGTTAAGTGTTTGATCTTGTGAACACTAAATAAGTTCTTAGATTTGAATGACGTCCATAAGACCGAACCATCTTAATTGTTTGATCTTGTGAATGCTAAATAAGTTCTTTGATTAATTTTTTACTTCACAAGAAAATTAGATAAATGAAAAAATATTTTAATGACGTCTAAAAACTGAATCAATTTTTAAACGTGAAACTCACAACTTTAAGTTAATTGTTTGATCTTGTGAATGCTAAATAAGTTCTTTGATTAATTCTTTACTTCACAAGAAAATTAGATGAATAAAAAAATATTTTAATGACGGCTAAAAATTGAATCAATTTTAAAACCTGAAACTCACAACTTTAAATTAATTATACGAGCTTATGAATACTAAAAAATTCTTTAATTATAATTCTTTACTTTTAAAAAAGAACTTGATAAATACTAGAATAATAATTTTCAAGTCGTCCTTAAGACCAAACATTCTAATAATCCCTTAAACATAATAATTTGAAGTCACTTCCTTAAAGACCAAACATTCTAATATACTAACCACTTAAAGTATTATTTTCTTTGACTACGAAGTTAACGGCCTGCTAAATAACTGTGCAGACTGCCAACTTGGAAGCGGCAAATTATTTGTTCCTGGGTGAAGTGAGCAGGAGAAGAATCAACATGACACAGTTCCTCTGTTTGGTGTCTATGGTGAAAGCCTGAGAAGCGGTGGCAGGGAAGAAACTGTGATGATATTAGCGAAAAGAAGAAAATTTAAAAGCTTAGTATTGCAAAGAAGAATCAGAGATGCAAATAATCAAACGGCTGGGGAGAGGGGGGTGCAGAGTGAGTGCCAGTGAAGGCAAGGAGATTTCCATACACCTGTCTTTACAGGGGCAAGGCGACATTACTTATTTCTTTTCAGAACAAAATCATTTTTATTTGAAGATTAAGAGGAGCGTGTTCTCAAAAGCCAAAGGGGACAAGCAGAGCAGCAAGGAGCTGCTGAGGGTGCCGGGAATAGGAGGGAGAAATATGCAGAAGCTGCTGGACAAGGGCATCACCGATATTGCTCATCTTAAGCACCTCTACCGCCACAAGGTAAGCCAGCCTCCTACACTAACATAATTGGTCAAACAATCCAAGGTTGATAATAAACCACCTAAAAAATTATTTGTGAGGCACTAATTTCTGTGCAAGTTGGAAATAGCGTTTTCAATATAAAAGTGAATAAACATTTCATGATTAAGTCTAGGAAATCGCCGGTCCACTTGCCTGCAGTTATATTTATTTTTGTGTAATCGTATGTATTCTTTAGGTTGAAGGTTTTGTATTAATGATCTCCATGTGACTTGGGCGTTGTAGGCCGTGGACTCGCCGTCCTCTATTTGTGAGCTTAGTGTCATTCTGCCCATGTTTTTTTTGGTATTAAAAATATCTTACGACATCTAGCATTCTATATTGGATTCAATTTCGACGGGAACATTACAACCTACCATAGCATCACGAGACAATCAGTTGTTACCCCGATTTGTCGATCATTGAGTCTTACATACATAATACATGGAGTCTTACATACATAATACATGGAGGCATAGCCTTACACAACTCTAATATTCAATTTCTTGTTGTTTGTTCAATCTTCTCCATTTTCATAATTTTGGGCCTGGGCATCTTTGCAGTCATTTTAAATTTTTTTATAAAAAATTAGTATTGTTTTAAATTTTTCAGATTTTGGTTTGTGAGAAATGTTTTCTTGATGCTTTACAATGGGAAAAGCATCACAGATAAATCGGAATTAAGACAAATAAAACTGGTAGCTCGCAAAGGACATCTGCTTTACTTGGCTTTGTAGTTTGGTGATTTTCATAGTAGAACGATCTCAAATATGGGGAAGAACTGTATCACAAGCAAGGTGTCATATTTCTTTTGTGATGCTCCCCTTTTAGGTTAAATTAAATTAATAATATTATTTAAGTTGGGCTCAATAAATTCTAATTTAATGGGCAACTTAACAATAATATTTAATAAAAAAAGGAAAATTATGAGTATTTCCAGTGTTACACCGGTGCGGGGGTGCGTCGGGACGAGTTTCGGGTACGCGAAAAAAAGGGCCTCAATTTCGGTATGGCGGGGGTACGGCGGCAGGGGGACGAGGGGGGGAGGGGCCAGGGGTGCTGCAGAGGGGTCAGGGGTGTTTCAATAT
>MU223453.1:478117-498963 GCA_018584345.1 Thuja plicata | reverse complement strand
TCACTCTTTCAACTCTTTTTCACTCCTTCCTCTCAGCTGTTGCAAAAATGAAAATTATGAATGAGAATGTCAAATGAAGTATATGGGCCTTATGAAGGCTTAGAGGGCCTTATATGGGACCCACATCGTTTTAGGGTTCCATAAGAACCAATTAGAAAATCAAATTTTATTTAAAAACTTTAAAAAAATGCACTTTTTCAAGTCTGCCGCCGGCCGCACCCCGTCGAGTACCGAAGTACTGTACTGGTACCGAAGTACCAAAGTACCGGACGGGTGCGGCGGGGGTGCGGCAGGGAAACGGCAAAGCTCGGGCGGCGGTGGCGGTACTCCGGTACGCGGAGTACCCGTCCCGGGGACGTCTCGGTACCCGGTACTCTGGGGTTTTGTGCCGGGTGTGCGTCCTCAGGTTACACTGCTTCCAACCAAACAAATTGCAAAGGGATAAGTGTTTAGAAAGCTATTCTACTCCTAGAATGTAAGAAACTGTGGATGTCTTTGTGACTGTACTAGACTTAGTTTAGCCATGAACATCAACCAAGCTAGTGCGATCTCCTAAGGTTGATGTAAGATGTTCAAACTATCACCATTCCATTGACACCATCATTGATGTATATCAATGTTCAAGGAATAATTGAAGTAAAATTCATAAATTTGCCACCAAACAAATTGCAAAGGGATGCTATTCTACTCCTAGAATGTAAGAAACTGTGGATGTGTTTGTGACTCTACTAGACTTAGTTTAGCCATAGATATCAACCAAGCTAGTGCGATCTCCTAAGGTGGATGTAAGATGTTCAAACTATCACCATTCCATTGACACCATCATCGATGCATATCAATGTTCAAGCAATAATTGAAGTAAAGTTCATAAATTTGTCATTCGACCACGCAAGACAAACTTACAATCAACAAGCAACTAGTGGTTTGGTCTAAGTGAGGTCACCAAAAATGCATCCACAATTTATTTTATTCAGCTAATCACTTTTCTTAACCAACATGAAATGAAATTCTACTCTAAGTGAGGAAATGTAGAAATCATGCAATACTCCAAAGCAACACAAGTAATCCACCATGAAGACCAACAATGAATTAGCAATTACTTTGATAATATTATGGCAACAATTTCTTCAAGTCTCTCCCTTAGCTAATCAATCTAATGAGTTACAAATGAGAAGGCCTTGGCCTTTTATAGTTCAATTATAATGAAGGGCCAATATCAATTCAAGATCAAGGGCCAAGATCAATCTACATAACCTTAATTAGGGTTTCCAGCTACAAACACTTAATGCTGGCCAATTACAAAAAGGCACCCTCTTGTGGGCCAATAAGAAAATTACATTGCTTTTATCGACCAATTAGAAAAGAGATTAGGTAGAGGCACTAGATGCCTTCCACATGTACACTTGGCATAATATTATTGGTTGATCTTTGACACGTGCAAACTTGAATTTTCTGATTGGTTGGAAATGGATAGGCACCACATCAATATTCTTATCTTGCAATCTTTGTTTTAATTCCACTTCTCCATCTTCGAAATTTGGAAATCTTCTCATTGGCATGACCTTGAACTTGGATGAACATCTTTGTTTCAAACCTTGATCTTAAACACCATCTCACTTATCTCCTTGATGAACAACTTGCAACTTGTTGATACTTGAAGTCTTCGCTTTGAACTCGCTTGAAGTCATGCTCACGCCTTTGGAAAACATGCTTGCTTGTCATCTTCTTGGATTCCAGCTCCGACCTTGCATAAGCAAGAAGATACTTTCTATAAATTCACAAAATGGTGAGTATAAACAATATAAAGCATTCCACCTAATCCTAGCATTGCAGTTGTATTTGAACTAATCCATGCATCAACATTAAACAAATCCCAGTTCTACCTGAATTCCTCTTTAGAATGCCATCATAGATGTTTATTTTGCTGGCTTAGACCAAAAAATTTGGGTGTGTGAATCCAAGTTTTATGTGAATCTCCATTAGTCTTCTACAAAATTCATGTTTCGATTTTCACTTAGGTCTGCAAGTTTGTACTTCTTGTAGGTGCAAAATCTGGGTATTATCTTTCCAACTTGCCTGAAGCATGCTATCTCTCCAACTGTTTGTTAATGGCCTTTAATTTCTCCTCTCTAAGTCACCTCCAATATGGAAACTCGCTGGTTGAAAGTAGCAATCTGTTCTGTTTGATTGAGTTGCTTGCATTGTGGTTTAAAATGGACTTGTGATTGCCTTTATATAGATGCTGGGTTGAAAAGGCATGTCTATTTAGGACTGGGCCGACCTCTTCCATAAACCATTTAAATATTTAACTTAAGATCACTTGCTCTCTCCAATCCGGATGACCATGACTAAATGCAACTTCATGATTAGCAAATAATTATATTTGCATTTAGCAACTTATCCATTCATGAGGCCAACTTGCAACATCAAATTTGAGGCGAGATTACAAAGGCAGTGTATGTTTTGAAGTGTTTTGATATTGGAGCCTAGGAGAGGTCGGAATTCCGACCTCACTTGGGCTCATTGAGCCCCAAGCAGCTTGGAATTCCGACCTCTCTTGGGCTCAAGTCCAAGGGAGATAGTCAATCATGCACTTAAATACTTCCAATTCCATGCTTTCTTCACTCGATTTCAATCAGATTTTCATCATTTCTTGCGATTTTCAATTCAGAACTGCATTCACTTTCATCATCTTCCTTTTGGTCAAACTCAAAATTCACTTTCATCCAACATCTTGCACCGATTTCTTGCCTTAAGATCTCATTTCAAAGTTCAGATTTTACCGTGCAGATGGCAACAACATCCTCCATGCGTTTGGTTTTGTCTTTGAGGCTGGGTGAGTATGAGATAATGATTGGGCATGGAGCCCCAAGGAGGTTGGAATTCCGACTTGGGCTCACTCAAGTTGACGCCTTCCAAAAAATGACCAAGTGCAAATTACTTGATGTTCAAACCAATTTTCTCTTTCATTTCAATCAATCTTCATCAGCAAATGGACTTCACACTTCCACAATTCGTCATCAGCAAGAAGTTGGTCCTGATCCATTTCATCTTCAGCACTTGATTGACCTTCAAATCAGCTGTTTATCCTTTAAATCTTCACCATGCGTTGATCACATCTTTCAAACTCCTTAATGCTCAAATGGTAAGCAAGTCATCCAAAGTGCAAGGGAAGGGAGGGTTCTCAAGTGAGAGCTTTGTTTTGGAGCCCCAAGTAGGTTGGAATTCCGACCTGTCTTGGGCTCATTGAGCCCCAAGTAGATCGGGATCCCGACCTCTCTTGGGCTCAAGTCCAAGGGTAAAAAATTTTCAAGTGTCAACTCGCTGCTTGGAGGGTGGAATATTTTATTATTTTATATAAAATATAACATCTAAGTATTCTTATACTTTAAGTTATATTTTATATAAATACTGTTAAGATCTTTGAGAGTGGTTTCAGGTCTTAGGCAAATTTCAGGAATCAACATGCTTCGAGTGTTTTTTTTCCGTAACTTCTTCTGACTCTCTAAGATGAATTTGATACTAGAGCAAGGATTTTCCAAGAATTGTAGTTCATTTCATTACAAATCTCTTGACTTCAATTCCACATTCTTGACTAGCTTGGTCCAACTCTCACTCATATCCTTGACTGACTTGACTCCCTAGTGAGTCAAAGTTGCTCAAACAAATCTCTTAGACTCGGAGACTTGAAAATTGCCACAAAACTAAGAATAGCTGGGACAACTACCCCACTGCCAAGCGAAAAGAGGGGTTTCCCGTTTGCAATGGGGCAATGGTGTGAAAACCTCACAACATGTGCCTAATTCAGGACATAAAGATTACAATTAAAATAAGGTTTAATTAAAAATTTAAACTTATAATAAGAGAAAAAAAGTAATTACAAGCATGAAATCAAGGATTGCATATACAATGGAATGAGCACATTGGACATAAATCCTGAAGAAAGAGTACGCATCAATTAAAGGAGGGATATACCATTGCAAACATCGATAGGAAGACGATAACTCATACCCATAACAACAATGATCCTGCCACCAAATCATAAAGACAAGCCTACATGGATGAATGAAGTCATCTATCTTCTAGTTGACAATCAAAAGGAAATTACACTTATAGGTAATATGCAGCGTCAATATCATGATTGGAGTCATATGGACAACAAACACAAAGGAGTTCTTGTAGATAACAACCCGTAATTGCAAAGAGATCGACTATATATGCAGAATGATGGTTATTGATTAAGCATGAATAAAAAGTGGCGATTTGTATAGCTGATAGCACAAGGATTGGTCAAAGTTTGACAAATGATGATTTATGTTATATTCAGCTAAGAGAAAGAGACTGAATACTGCTAAAATATCGATTACTAATGCCTCATCGATTGATATCGATCAAGGCTAGTAGATGATAACTATCAATAACCAGCGCTGAGAGTAACGATTAAGTTACCAACGATTAGTAATTGTAGATCATATGAATGCATTGGTTAGTGTTAGTAATGAGTGCGATGGTATACAATGAGAAGACACTATAGTAAGACATGTCTTTAGAATGCAACCCTTCCAAGGTATAAGATGAGGTTTGGTTCATTGGGGGAAGGGATCATCGAATACATATTATTTCTCTTTTACTTATCCTCTTGGATATGCTCTGTTTAGAGACAATAGCCTGATTGGCTTTATTGGTGCAAGTGTGAACAACATATATCAGAGACAACATCTAAGGGATCACACAGTTCAAATCGTATATCAGAGATAACATCCACTAAAGTGCAAGCATTAATCAATAACCAAATACTTCACTAATTGCTTCCAAGCGATTCCTTTCACAATTGCATAATATTATTGTAGATCAGATATTGCATCATTGCTATAAGCAATAAATATCAATTGCATACTTCCATTGTAAATCAGAGATCGCATAATCGATCTATGACTGCAAGTGATAGAAATCATCTTTCACATTGTATATATCCAATTGCATATCATACATTGCAATTGTCATATAAATGCATTGTATGCATCATTTAATAGTATATTAGACATTACAATTGCCATATAGTTATCATTATTGCATATATTTTCACTGAATATATATCAGAGATCACATTGATATTCATTTATCTTCTATTACTTGCTTAAATCATATTCATTTGACATAGTAAGAAGAGGAGATTGAAGTAATAGTCCCAGCATTCCCTTGTAGCCAAAAAGGGGACATTACAGAGTGGAACAACAAAATAAGGAAGGAAGCTATAGGAATAGAAATACGACCTTGAAGTCTTAGTTGTGGTAGTTGTTTGAAACCTTAGTGTTGATGTGAGTTTTTTCCTACTACAACATACAAAATCAAACACTCAATGTTTCGAGGTGAAACACTAAATATTCAACTCTCCCTTGAATAAGGTCACTTCTCATGCTAAGCTTGCAAAGTAAGATCATGAAATAACTTCAAGGTTCCTTCAATTGTGAATACTCGCTCAGTGAAATAATGTGATTTTATGGTAATCACTTAGGGGACTTACGCTATTCATTCAATGGATATCAACTGCTTCTATAGATTTGGCTTTACAATGTGCAATGAAAATATAGTTTTGATTTTCCAACTCTTCAACTCTCAACTTAAGTTTAAACTTAACTTATACTTCTACTTTTACTTCTAACTATGAATGGAAGGAAGTATGGATGGACTTGGACTCTACTAGGTGCAGTCTTGTTAGCGACTCCACCCACCTAGTACAAGCTTCTAAGGTATACTCAAATGGTTTTCAAATCAATATCTCTTCTACAATCCCATCAATGGATGCAAACTAAAGATTGAATATCGATTGAAGTTAAGTGCAATCACTAGCTCACCACACAAGGCACACTTACAATCAGCAAGAGGCTAGTGGCCTAGTGTATATTGAGTCAATCAAGTAAGCATCCACAATTTCTTTCATCTAACTAAACTACTTCAACATGAAATGAAATCTACTCCAAGTGAGGGATTGAGGAAAACGTGCAACACTTCAAAGCAATATTAAGTGATTCACCATGAAGATCGACAATGAATCATCAATCACTTTAATAGCATTATAGCAACAATTTGATCAAGTTTTTCCCTTAGCTAACCTACTCTGATCCTAGCTAACCAATCTAATGACTAACTGTTACAAATGAGAAGGCCTTGGACTTTTATAGTTGCTCAATTACAATGAAGGGCCAAGATCGATTCAAGATCAAGGGCCAAGATTTATCCTTAAAAAACCCTAATCAGGGTTGCCACAATATCAACCAATTACTTGAAGGCACCACCCCGTGGGCCAATAAGAAAATTACAAAGCTCCTGATAGCCAATGAGAGAATTGTACACTTGGCATGATATGATTGAAACATGTGTAACTGGAATTTCTTGATTGGTAGAAGACAACTAGGCGCCCCCTGATCATCCTCACCTTGTAGACTTGATCAATCCTTTTGGTGATGGGAAAAAATCTCTTGATACTCAACATTGCCAAGCCCTCAATAGTGATGGCATATTCCCAAATTGCTTCATCTTCTCAAGTCTTCCTCTATCTTTGCAAATTTTCTCCATCTTCGTTCTTGGAAACTTTCTCATTGCCATGACTTGAACTTGCCAACTTGAATCTTGGACTTCTTGAAATGACGAAGTCTTCATGTAGCTGGGCCTGCAAATTTGTTCCTTCCCTTTGTTCTTTTGCCTTCTTGGATCCTTTCTTGAACTTGGTCATTGAATTCGCTTTGATCTCAATTTTGGATCTCCTTCTCACTTGAAGTCTTTGAGCTTGAGTCTGCCTTCCTGTAGCTTGTTTGGAGCTCTTGAGTTTGATCTCGCCACTTGAAGTCTTGAGCATCTCCATCCTTCCAAGCCTCTCCTTCGAAATTGACCTTGCAAAACATTAAGAGAAATTGCATTAAACTCATGAAGTGACAAGCATAAATCAAAGGAAATCTGAAACTTTTCATGAAGTAAAACTGCAACATTATTAAAACAAGAAGGCCAAAATAGATTTTCCCAAACTCAACGCTAAATTCGTCTTGCAACATAATGTGGATTCCTCTAAAAAAATCTGGTAACAAACAAATTTTTTCACGTGTAATATGCACAGATTTCACCTTCTTTTACTCCCTTTATCTCTGATTTTTTTTGAAGATCTGCCTTGTGTAGAAAAAACTTGCCCAGAGTTACTGCTTGCCAAGAAACTTCAAAATTGTCCTTATTGATCTGCCACTTGCAATCTTAATCTATCCCTCTCTATGAGATAATTCGCTGTCCTTTCTGGAGAATTTTGCTGTCTTACTTCTGCTAATTCACTGCTTAGGGACAGATAGAAGATTGATTTGTTTGTGGTTTGAAATGAATTAGATTGCTCTCCTTATATAGGCATCAGTTATTTGAAGAGGCACATACAACAAGGCAGGGCGACCTAGCCTCCTTTCCTCCAATAAAATCATTTTTAAATAATTAGTTTTTTCATCCTCATAGGCCGACTTGGATAAGGGATAATGATTTCTTTTAAAAAATGTTTGATCTCCCTCCTATAGATTGCTGCTCATCAGAATTTGAATAAATCCTCGCCTAGGGTGGAATTCTACTGTGCTTGAGGATTTTATCCTCGAGGAGGGCGGAATTCCGCCCTTCCCAAGGATTCTCACTTGCTTTCATTCCAATTTTGTTTTCAATTTCGAATCACTCACTTGACTTAGCACTTTCAATTCAGATTGGAAGGAAAATTGTTTCTTGGCCATCCAAGGCTGCCATATCTTCGCCTAGGTGAAGATTCTTGTCTTTTGAGAGAGATCAAAAATCCTTGGAGGGAAGGGAATTCCACCCTCCTCAAGGATTCTCAACATTTTACCACAGCTGAAATCTGATTTCAATCCTTGACAAACTCACCGATTCTTCATGATTTTCATGTTTTGCTCTTGAAGTATATATAGACTTAGTTCATGTATTTACAACTCTCATGATGGGGCGGAATTTTGATGGTCTTGAGGATTTTATCCTCGGGGAGGGTGGAATTCCACCCTTGAGGATTTTCTTCATTTTACTCTCGTACTTAAAGTTCTTCCCTCACCAAGCTCGGTCTCTTCCAAATCATAATTGCCTTCTAACTTGAACATTTTGTCTTGAAAAGATAAGGTGAAAAGACAAACAACTCAAAGGGGAGTTTGAGGGTAGATGATGATTTGTCCTCATAGGTGGCGGAATTCCCATTGTCTTGAGGATTTTTGCACCTTCAAACTCTTCAAATCATTGATCTCCATCTTCATAACTTTTTGTCTATACTTAGCCTCTCGTTGTTCATTTCATATCTATGCTTATCATTCGTGGGTAAATGGGCTTCACATTTGAGGATAAAAATCCTGGGAGGTGGTGGAACTCCACCCTCCGCCGGGATTTTGCCTTGTCTCCAAAATTTGATCCTCCTTTGGGCCTTCAAAAACCTTCTCAAGACCAAGGACTCAATGATCTTCAAGCCTCTCTACTTTCCTCTATTTGGTTCATCCTTAGCCCGACTCCAACAAGCTCAAAATTGCTTCCTTCTAAGACTTAGAGACCTGAAATTGTTACCAACTAAGACTCCCTAGGACCACAACTCCTACCGCTAAAGCGAAAAGAGGGGGTCCCCGTTTGCAATGGGGCGATGGTGTGAAAACCTCACAACACTTAGTCAAACCTGGAAACCTTTAATTAGTTGACTGAGCAAAAATGGAATCTAATTTTGTTTAGTTTGTGATTAATTTATTAATTACTAATTAGTTGCTTATGTAATTTATTTATGTTTTAAAGATTCCATTGATTCATTCTTTTTTCCTTTCTATTGTTTCTTCCTTTTCTCCTTTTTTCTATTGCTTATATTGTTTCACTTTACCTCTAGCTTGGTCAAGCTTCAACCCCTCTCTTTGTCACTTGTTTGTTAATAAAAATTGGATCCTATTCTTTTGCTCAAGCATGGGCTTCAAGCTACTTTAAGCTGGGTCCAGGGAAAAAGCCCAAAATGTGGTACATAATTAAAAGTACATCATTGAATCTAGAAGAATCTCACACATTGTGTCATTAGGACAAGATTCAATACAATTTTCTGCACTCCTGTACTACACCTACTTAATATGTGATTTTGCTTTCTTGCAATAAAGCAAGTGCTATTATTTGTCTTCACTTTACTTCTCTCACTTTTTCATTAGCATTTAACTACTCTTTTGCGACACTGTGATCACATACACTGGTGTAATTTGAGTGGGTAATTGACTTAAAGATAAACATAAGATTGCTGTACTAGGTAAGCTATTTAACAAAACTGCTTTGCATCCACATCCTCAACTTGCACTTAAACTCTTTGCTAGTTCCTTCATTTGAGAAATGAACTTGGTATGTCGTTGCATCACCGCCCATCTTCAACCCAAACAACAGCTGCTTTGAAGACTTTTTAGCATTCTGAGATTTTGAACTAAACAATATTTTGGCCCGTACTACATTTCCTTTGCTTGGTTCTATATTTCGCAATCCTCCACTTTACTATCTTATTTGCTGCTGCAAGATTATGTTGGCAAGTAATAATTAAAGATTCTATTGCATAAAATTTAATTGCTTCTTGACATTTCATCCATGAAACTTGAATCTAGTGAAGTTCTTATTGTTAACGGTTTTCCTAGGGAAAGCTTTGGGTCCCAGTCTGGTTTGAATGCAGTTCATGGTCTAGGTCTAGTCCCCCGTGGGTTTATAACCAAGGCTCAACTTGAACAAACTTGGGAAACTCGGCCAAATTTCGTGGCCAGTTACATCAATCCGCCGAATTTCATGTCTGGTTGCATCAATCTGCCAAATTAGGACATTTTAAATTTTTTCTTTTTTTTTTTGAACTTCCAAAAAGTGTCACCCATTCCTCATATCCTAAAATATGATAGAACATCCCAAAGGAAAACATAAACTCATTTTTCATATTGTGAATGAATAACAAAAACATTTTCCTCATTTTCTTGGTTTCCATTGCATGAACAAAATTGATCATTGATCATTGCTCAAAGCTAGTCGTTGTGCTATTCCTACGCATTTGCAAGTGTTCACTTGTTGTCAAGGAGATCGTAGAGGAAGAATTTTTTAGAGAAGGTAGGTTTTGTGAAGTTATTGGTTCTTTTTTCCTACATTCTTTTCACAAATGAACTCTCTTGCTTTTCAAACTTTGTTGGTTTCATTTCTTCAAATGTGTTGTTTATTGAACTTGTTGTCTTAGGTATTACAATGAAATTGTTTCAAGCTCTGTGAACCAATCTCACTTCAAAACAAATCCAAACTATTCCCTTTGGAAATATGTTGCAATGGTACAACAACTTCCAAGTGGTGGAGGCTATGTTTGGATTTGTGGTCATTGTAAAGTTAGATATTCAAGCTCATATACTCGAGTGAAGGGCCATTTGTGCAAGATCCTTGGACAAGACATCGAATTTTGTCAAAGTGAAGATGATAAAGACCTTTCAAATGTACAAATCTTAACATATATTCAAGAGCAAGAAAAAGTAGACCAAGCATTAGGCGATAAATCAAATCATCCTTTGGTAAAGAATGGATCTCAAGAGGGATGAAGCCTCTCCATCGCCTTCTCATTTTCAACCTATCGAGAGTTGTCCATTTTGTCCATAGTAGAGTTCCCAGACTTGCCATGACTCAGCAAGTTTGGGCGAGTTGTGAGACGAGTAGGCCTTGCCGAGTCATAGGGACTCGGACTCAAACTCGACTAAGTCAAAGTGGTG
Source organism: Thuja plicata (assembly GCA_018584345.1). NCBI lineage: Eukaryota > Viridiplantae > Streptophyta > Pinopsida > Cupressales > Cupressaceae > Thuja > Thuja plicata. Next base: position 488,209 of record MU223453.1, on the reverse strand, counting down.
ACTCGCTGAGTCATGGCGAGTCGCGAGTCTCAATGTGATTCGTCGAGTCCCGATGACTGGACTCGGCCGACGAACTTAATGTTGTGCAAAAAAAGATAAAAAAATGAATGTTTTAATTTGTTTTTTTTTGGTTCTATTTCTTCATTGCAGTCCTAAAAAGCATTTCATTTCATTGTATTGAGAAGATTAGAGAAGTGTGAGATTAGAAGAAAAATAAGAGTCCATAGGTGTACAACCCCAAACCTTCAGAAAATTGCCATCCGAATATTGAGTCAGCCATACAACGCTTCAGGTTGTGAGTGCAACTGGAGCATGTTCAAGCACATTCACTTGCAAAGGCACAATAGACTGTCTGTGGAGAGGTTGAGTGATCTTGTATCTGTTCATTACAACCTTCGTCTTTGAATGAGACAAATTTTGGACAGTGACTCCAACCCAATCACGTTAGAGATGGTCGATCCAGAATCCGAGTGGGCCACTGAGTCTACCGATCCTGTCTTTACTGATGAGGACCTTGAGTGGATTGACTAGGCAAATACAGAGGCTTAGGCTGCGGCAACAACAGAGGGGGCTAGAGCATGATTAGGCACAACTGATGCTAGTCAGAGTAGCGTCTCACAAGAACAGACTATGGTTGTTCAGTCATCCAGGACCTACCTTAGACGCCTTTGTAGGAGGGATGCAGGCTCCTCTAAGGTTGAGGTTGAGGCTGAGCCATAGACTTGTTTTTGTTTTTTTATACGTTTGGAACATTTGATCATGATGTCATGGATTTTATATTCCATGAGTTTTATATACATTTGACAATATTTATAATTTTATATATCTATGTTTGCTATTTGCTTCAGCTACAGTTTGCATTTGTACTTATGTGATTGATGTATATTTATGTATGTGATCAAATTAGCTTCTATTTGATGATGTTATTGTGTCCTAAAGCTCATTTCAATAAAGGGTGCTTGAAACAAGTTTTAAATCCTTAAAAATCTCTAAATTTCTTGGGTTTTTTTTCACTTTGCCGAATTTTTGCCAAGTAATTTTGCCCAGTCATGAGTCACGAGTCGAGTCAGCATTGTTGAGTTCGAGCCGAGTTCGAGTATGGGAACTTTGGTCCATACACAAAGAACAAATTTTGGCCTCTACACATTAGAGATCAAAAGGACTATTGCAAACAACATTTCAGAATGAGTCTAGAGAGAATGCTGATCAAGACATAGAGAGATGTGTCTATGTGAGTGGATTGGCTTTCAGTGTTGTTCGCTCACCATATTGGGAAAAAATAGTGAAATCCATTAATGAGGCTTAAAAAGAGTACAAGGGCCTAGGTTTTGAAAAGGTGCATAGTAGATTATTTGATAAAGAGGTCAAATTTGTAGAGGACTCTTTGAAGCCCATCAAGGATTTGTGGGTTGAAATAGGGGTGTGCATTGTTTTCAATGGATGGAAAGATTCAAAAAATCACCCATTGATCAATGTTATTGTATTGTCCCCTAAAAAGGCTATGTTTTTGAGAGTAGTGGATTGTGAAGAAGGGGTGAAAGATGGTGCATTTATTGCTAACATTCTTTGTCAAGCCATTGAGGAAGTGGGCCCTCAAAATGTTGTGCAAGTTATAACAAACAATGCCAAAAATTGTTGGACTGTTAAATTATTGGTTGAGGAGCGTTATTCACATATTTTTTGGACACCTTGTGTTGTCCACTCCCTCAACCTAATGTTACAAAAAGTTGGCACCAAAATGTTCGTTACCAATCACCATATCTTACAAGGCATATTTAGAACATGCTCGAAATTGAAGCTGCTGAAGATAAGTTAAATAATAAATATGTTTCACTTTAGTAAACTTTTTAACTTTATTTTAATTTTATTTTTTTTCAATTTAATTTTAAACAGGTTGCTGAGACCTATTTTTCCTCCAACACAATTGTGTTGAGACACCTTGTCAAGGTTGGTGAGGCACTTACTAACATAGTCATCAGCCTAAATTGGTTCAATATGGCAATCTAGCAACACAAGGGTAGGAAAAATTAAGCAAATGATCCTAGATGACATTTGGTGGGATTGTGTTGAGTATCTCCTCAATTTCATTGAGCCCATATTGGGCATGATCCGTTATGCTGACATGAATAGGCCTTGTTTGGGTGAGGTATATGATGGCACTGACTCAATGATTGAGAAGGCAAAAATCATCACAAATGCAAAAGAGTATGTTCCCGAAGAGAATTTCTTGAAAGAACTACAAAAAATCATTGTCAAGAGATGCGACAAAATGATCACTCCATTATATGTTCGTGTTTTGCAGTGAATTCCAAATATTATAGTTCTTAGCTCCTTTCGGCGACATCAAGACCCATATAGAAATCTTGTAGTTGCTCAAGGGTACGAGGCAACACTCGTAGACTCTTAGTTGATCGTGATATGTAGGATGCAGCGAGGGTTGATGAAAGATCCCCAACTGGATTTCAAGGCAAAAATCTGATTTTTGTTTGCGTTTGTCTTTGGCCAGTGATACAGTAAAGAAGTCTAATTTTTTTGGTTTTTGCAATATATGAACTTTTTTCTTTGTTTTTCTCTTTTTCTGATTTTTTTTTGGAATTTTTGATATTTGGGATGCAATTGCTAAAAAGAAAGAAAAAATACTGGAAAAAATTTAACAGCAAATAATTAACTCCAAACAATGACTAAATTCTGATTTTATTTCATCAAATAATTACTAACACATTCATACCAGGGCTGTACAGCCTGTAGCAGGCTTGATCAGCAAACAAATTGACAACAATCAAGTCTTTCTCTTCCAATCTATACCTGCTGTCCAAATCTGAGGGATCTGATCCAACTTAAAGCTCTAAATTACCCTGAATTATGTCTCCAAACCCTACATCCAACATGGAGAATGATGTGAATTCTACCTGGGCTGTACAGCTGGCTTCAATGGCTCAAGAAATGATTAAGATTGCTGATAGAAATACTGATCTGCAAGCCGCTGAAGTTATTTTACCCAAAACAGACTGCTGCAACTATATTCTCCTCCCACAAAGGCGTCAACTCTTGACTGGAGTTGTATGGCTCAAATAGAAATGAATGTAAAGCACAAAAATCCACTGCCAACTCCCTGATCTGATCTCTGATCACTGTAAATTGCTCCACAAGTCTGATTCAGAATTTCTCAAGAATTTGATGTCTCTCTGATAATAATACCAATCTGTAGTAAACCAAGTGCCAGGAAAGCTGGGGTTTCATCCAGCTCCTTCAACTCCCAAGAGTTTTCGTTCTTGGGCGTTTGAATACTGCTCAAACTCTCTCCAGAGCTCAAACTGCAATAGCTGATAAAAATAATAACCTGGAACGAATGAAAATTGCTGCCCAAACCTCTTTTTATTTCTTTTTCCTCTTTCTCCATAAAGTTTGATTTTTTAGGGTTTCTTATCATTTATTTTAATGAACTTTATAATATTTTATTCCCTCCTAGGGATTCGAACCATCATAAGGCCTTATTTGTCTTCAATAAGAATGGCCCCCTTTTAAAAATAACTTATAACTTCATCTCCTAGGAAATTGTGCCATGGCCCCGTTATTATATTTTATAATAATATTAAAGTGACTTGATTAAACCACTATTATTATTTTATTTAAATCAAACTTAGGAAATAATTTAATTATTCCTAATTTATTTTTAAACTGACCATTTGGACTCCGAACTGAAATCTGATTGATGCCACCAGTCCAAAGATGATACCTGGATGCTGCAGGGGAAATGACAGTCTCCTTTAAAAAATAGGGATCCTCCCTAAAAAATAGGCACTGCAACCAAAGTGTCCAGAATGATCCTAGAGTTCCCTTGATGCATTCCAGTCAAATCTTAGTCAATCACTAAAAAGTAGGAATCCCTCCTAAAATTTAGGAGACTTCCAAACTATCCAAAATGGATCATAAAGCCCTTGCATAACTCCACAAACCTCTGTATGGGTCCCCTATCCACTTTGCTGACCTACGAGAACCCTTGATTATAGGCCAACCTCTGCTATAGTCTGCACTACCTAAGGGACAATACAATTGAGTTCATGAGTTTTTCATTCTCCAACGATTATGGTCTTGATGCTCTTGGGAACAAGTATATGGTTGATGTTCATAGTTGGTGGTACTTCCATGGCAAAACATACACGCACCTACAACCTCTTGCAATCAAAATTTGATTGCATATAAGTTTTATAAAAATAAAACTTTTATCTTCAAAGTTTTATTTATATTTTAATTCTAAAATGTATATCTTTAAATTCGTAACTCTAAACTCTAATTTTGTCTTAATAGGTTGCTAGTTCATCTCCATCTAAGAGGAATTGTATCACATGCTCCTCCATCCACTCAATTAAGCGCAATGGACTACACTAAAAAAAGGAAAAGTACTTAGTGTTTGTGCATTCAAACTCTCGGCTCCTCACACACAAAGTGGCTATAAAGAAGAGGACACAAGGAAGTGGGATATTGAGACAAAGTGTATTGACTTGAAACTTTCTAGTACCCACTTTGTTGCACTTGATGTTCACGATGACTACAAGCCAGCTAGTGAGAATGAGAGTGCTAGTGTCGCTGGCACTATTTGTGGTTCTTCTAATTTACCACTACATACATCATCTAATATGGATGATGAAAATGATATTTTTTATTACCCATATGGTATTTGATCAACAATGATTGGTTGTTGACACTTTCATTATCATCTTTTAACTTTAATATATATTATGACATTCACATTTGACTAGTATCTGACTATTAATAAAAAATGAATTCGTGTGGTGGAAGACGAGGTTTCAGGGTTTTAGGCATGGTTGAGCAGCTTAGAGCCAAGGCGATAGAACTATTTTGAGGAATAATAATCTTGCATGGTGTCCACATAGCCGGGCTCAGGAGGATTAGACAAATGGGAAGCAAACGTCCTTTCATGTGAATCGGCGAGACTATTTTAATCGGGATAGGGGTCCACAAAATTGTTGGGGGTTTGCAAAAATCTTCTCCGGTTTGAGTAGGGTAGACGCTTGGAGGGAAAAGAGAGGAAACCAAAAGGCTAGAACAACCCAAAAATGGGTGACTAGGTTCGTATCCAAATTGCTCAAAATAGAGTGATTACCCTTCAGATAGAAAATATAGAATGGAGAGAAGCGGTTAAAATGTTTAGAGAGCTTTTTTCATGAAGTGGGCTAGAGATTGGCTAGCCTTCTCAAGAGTCCGCAAATGGTGTGATGAGCAATGGGGTAAGAAATTTGAACTTAAAACCTTACCAAATGGTTTCTTTTGGTAATCTATGAGAATGCTAGAGAAAAACAATGGATTATAAATATAGGTTCTTTTTAATGGGGGGTATGGGTTTTTTTTTATCAAGGATTGGATCCCCAACTTTGATCCCTTGAAGGCGTCTATTGAAGAGATCTCTATGTGGATACACCTTTCTAATCTTCCATAGGAATACTAGGAAATGGAGACCCTCAAAATAATTGGGAACAAACTTGGAAGATTCATTAAGGCAAATGAGGCATTGTAAAAATAGGATTTTAGTATGTATGCAAGGATCTGTATTTTCTAGAAACCTCATCCCCCCTTCCAAGAAAATAGTAATTTGGTCGGATGAAGGTGTTTGGAGGAAACAAATAGAGGTGGAAAATATAGTCGAAAACTGTAAGAATTGCAAAGTAGGCCACTCTACTAAGGATTGTGTCAAAGGCAAAAGGAGGAAGGATCTGGAGAAAGATTAATCAATAAATAAACTAACCAGTCTGAGTAAGGAAAAGGAAATGACCTCGGCTTTGGATGATCATACCAATAAAGAAATAGGAGAGCCTTCCCATCTTGTTGGGGTTTTGGATCTAGGGGTAGAGCACATGACAAAAGTTTTAAACAACCAACATCTTATTGAAGAGCTCAAGAGCCCACAGGATGAGAATCCATCGAAGTTTCCAATTCTAGAGGTTCCCCAGTGTGACGAGAATACATTAGTCATCCTTGAAAACAAATTCGACCATGTAACGGATCAAAGAAAACTTGATTTTGATCAGGGGGATGAGAGACAGGAATTAGTGGAAATCCAAAAGGGGAGACTGGAAGAGGAGAATGATGTGATTGGTTGCCTAATGGGGAGTGGGGGTTTGGTTATCGATTCAATGGGCAAGCAATTTTTTTTTATATTTGATAAGGAAGCTCAATTTTTTGTCAGAAAAGAGGTTATGGAAAATCTTGAACTAAAAGATTTAGGCCAGGATAGTGCAGTCTAGCAGTTTAGTGAATTTGGGTTGGAAACCACCCTTGAAAATGAATAGACATTCCAACTTGTAAAAGGATATTCATATCTCTCTAATAAAGGTTTCTTCTCCCTAGCGGGAATTGGAGCCTGATGGTCAAATGACTCCTGCAATGGCTTCTAAAGGAATATCTTATATTCTCTTTTTAGTTGAAGAGGATGTTCTAGGTGTAGGGGATTCTGACGACATCATGGAGACTAGAACTCTTAGCCAAACCCTTTCTACTATTGATAAAATCAAAGTTGGAGAAAAGAAAACTAAAGGCCCAAAGACAAACAAAACGAAGCTAGAAATAGTAGGAAGTGCAAAAGGACAACAAAAGCTTAGATTTGGGAAGGGCTTTGCCTTCCCAAGGAGCCATGAAAATCTTATCATGGAATATTAGGAGCTGCAATGCCTTTGACAAGAGACATTTGGTCAAGAGTAGTTTTGATATGTCGCAACCAGATATAGTATTACTCCAAGAAACAAAACTAAACAAGGAGATGGAGAGGATTCTTAGGTGTTGGAAGTAGTGGAAATGATTTTTTGTAGAGGCAGATGAGGCTTCTAGTGGCTTGGGTTTCTTCAGGACAGACAAACATTGGTAGTTTGGTATACTCCTCCCTAATACTTTCAATGGAGAGATTTATATCCTTAATGTTTATGGTCCCATAGGCACGGGTAAAAAACGAGATGCTTGGAATTGCCTTTCAAATATTATTCAGAATTTTGGCAATATGCTCATTATTATAGGTGGTGACTTCAATGCAACCCTTGAAGCAGCAGATAAAAAGGGAGGCAAAGGTCTGTTTGGGGCAGTACTAATGGATTTCCAAAGCTTTGTAACATGCAATGGTCTACTAGAGGTCAAACACAACAATGGTGCCTTCACTTGGACAAATTTATGCAAGGTTTTTTTAAAATTGCGAAGAAACTTGACTGTTTCTTCCTAGCTGGTAATTGGGCAGATCTTTGTGTTTAAAGCAACATCCTTCTAGTCACAGGTTCGGATCACTACCCAATCTCCTTGCTATTGTAGAATAATTCCATTCCTGTTAGATGCCCTTTTAAATTTGAGAAGACGTGGTTCAAAGAGGAAGATATTAGAAACTTAATAGTAAAATGGTCAAACAATGCTCTGGTTGGAGAAGGAAAAAAGGCATTCATATTTTTCAAGAAGCTCCAATTTATTAAAAATAGTTGAAAGGAATGGAATCATGTGCACTTAAAAGATATATTTGTAGAAAAAATTCAATTGGAATGAAAACTGGGAGCACTTCATAAAAAAGTTATACAGAAGGGTATGGATGAGGTTGATTTTAATGAGGAAAAGTTATTGAATTCTCAATATTCAGAAGTTCTATCTCGAGAGGAATTTTTTGGTGTTAGAAATGTAGAGAATGTTGGTTAAAGGAAGGATACCATAATACATTTTTTTTCCATAATCTAGTTAAAGCCAGAAGATCTTGTAATAGAATCCATAGCACTAAAAATGCATATGGCTAGTGGGTGATGGATAAGGATGATATAAACAATGAGGCGATTAGATACTTAAAAAGCCTTTTGTCTTTGGATGATGGCTAGCAATTAGAGTTAAATGCTGACATCTTTAATGTGATTCTGAATCTGGTATCAGACAATGAGAATCTCATGCTTCAAGAATTAGTAAGCCTGGAGGAAGTTAAAACTGCCCTTCTCTCAATTGAAGGGGATAAGGCATCGTGCTCAGATGGTTTCCCAGCGATTTTCTTTCAAAACTATTGGGATATTTTTAAAGATGACCTATGGGGAGTAATTGAAGAATCAACATTTGAGACCTGTGTTGAAGGATTTAAATATTACAACGATTGCTTTATTCCCCAAGAAAGAAAATGTTAAGTCCTTTGATGACTTTAGACCATTTTCGTTGTGTGATACTGTATACAAAGTCATTTCCAAAGTAATGGCAAATAGATTGAAATGGTTTTGGGTTCAATTATCTGTGAAGAGTAGAACGGGTTTCCCTCAAACAGATCCATATGGAGGGCATTATAATTGCTCATGAAGCATTCCGTTCGATAAGGTCAGCCAAAATTGACAAGATGTTTGTTAAATTTGACAAAAAAAAGGCTTATGATCAGGTGATAGAACTTTCCCGTTGAGGGTTCTAGAAAGGTTTGGTTTTTGTCAACAATGGATTTCTTGTGTATGTAGTTGTATTTGTAGTCCACGTTTCTCAATTCTAGTTAACGACAATTTGGCAAGGTTTTTTTCAAATCTCAAGAGGAATTAGTCCAGGGGATCCCATCTCCCCTTTTTATTCATTATAATGGCAAAGGTCCTTGGAAGATATGTTTTAAAGAAAAGGAGCAAGGGCCAATGGAGAGAAGTAAAAATTGCCAGGTGTTTAGAAGCTACCACTCATTTCCAATTTGTGGATGATACCTTATTAATGGGAGAATCTTCTTTCAGGGTAGCGAGCAGTATGAAAGAAACAATGGATGAATACAATAGTGTTTTGAGTCAAAAAATAAATTGGAAGAAATCAGTAATCTTCTTCTTTAATACAAACTGGAGAAGCAACAAGAAATTACCAAAATTCAAGGAATCATGCCTTGCACTTTGCTGCATAAATTCCTGGGAATCCACCTCTTTGCTGGGGCATGCAAATCTAATCTTTGGGAGAGCTTAGTGGATAGTTGCCTTAACAAAATGAATAGTTGGAAATGTTAAATTTAGATCAAGATCTATGGCTTTTAATTTCCTTTTAAAATCCAATATATATATAATCTCAATATATATAATATATATATTTAATCACAATATATATATTTATTTATTTATTACTGATATAGTAATAGATATATATAAATATCTTAACAATATTTCTATGGACTGAAATGTGAATCAATGTTGTATATGCTTGCCTTTTATCAATCAACAAATGACCATATATATTTGTGAGACATGTCATTATAGAGACATGTCTCCTTGAGGAGGCATGGCTCTATAATGCCATGTCTTTTCATAAAACATCTTTACCACCCTATAATACTAATAAGTGTTCTTAGCAATTTAAACAAATATATTATTGAAGAGGCGCCCGATAATATAAGGCATCCGATTACATATACCGCAGACTTAGTGATCGGTAAGTAAATGCAATTTATTATTATGTTAACCGATATTCATATCGGTGGTGAGTATAACCGGTAATCGGTGAATGCATGAAGTCGTATTGACCATTAGTAATATAGAAGAGATTAAATAATGTAAATATCTAAATTCTCAAAATTTTATATATATATATATATACAATTATATATATATAGTTACATTATTAATTTAATCAATTGCGATTGATCCGACTGAAGCTACAAATCATCAACACTCCCTCTTAGCTAGGGAGGGTAAATAGATCAATCCAAGAGAGCAAGTAACACGGGGACGCATCCCCCCCAAAATCCCCAACACACCCGGGACAGGGGGACGCCGTTCCCGTGTTTCGAGCGGCGCCACCCATCGGCCACCATTTCGTCGGGGATGCGGGGACGTCCCCACGTCCCCCTTTGGGGACGGGGGATGCAAAAGAGTCCCCAATGGAGAACGGGGACGCCAAAACATCCCTCGACCCCAAAAGGGGACGCACGAGCGTCCCCCGTCAAAGCACACAAATAAAGCGATTTAAAAAAAGAGATTTTAAGACAACATCAAATTATTCGACATAACATCCAAAAAAGAGATACTCATAATTTTGATACTCATAGAACTCTTCCATTTGCTGATTCGACTATTTATAAATTATAATTATAATTCTATTGTTCAAACTTCAATGTTCTAT
>MU223453.1:461120-477354 GCA_018584345.1 Thuja plicata | reverse complement strand
CGTCACTTCCTTATGATTTACACAGGGCCCATATAGTTTATAAAATAACATTAGTATAATAATCAATAATCATGTCAAGTTTACCTCAGAAGTGTTCTATCTTTATCAGTGAACTCCCTCTCAATCACAAGGTATCTTGAATTTCTTTTAGAATACATATTTCTCTGAATACACGTTTGAATTACTGACTTCAACAAGGGAAGCTTGTAGTTTAAGTCTATCAGGACACTTTCTTGTAGTGTGACCATATTTGTCGCATCTAAAACATTGTATTGTAGAGAGCTCTCTTGGTTTCTTCAACGACTGTTTATCATATGACTTCTTGCCCTTTTTCCTTTTCAAACTAGTGACGAGAACCTGAACATCTTCATTTGTGGGTTTCGCGACTCCTCTAGATATTAGGTTACACTCTTCTTGAATGTAGTCAGCTTTTAGTCGATCAAATTTGGGGAGTTTGGCGCGAGCACTTACTCCTTGTCTAAAGTTTTCCCATGAGATAGGAAGCCCATTTAGAGTTATCATAGTTAACTCCTTATTATCATAAATGTGACCAATTGAAGAGAGTTGATTCCTTAATTATGTTATCCTCATAAAATATGAGGTGATAGTTTCTCCTTTGTTCATTTTAATATTAGAGAGTTGATTTTAAGGGTAAGGATTCTTCTGGTGTTGTTGATCTCAAACATGTTTTCTAGGGCTTCGAACATGTCATATGTAGAGTCTAACTTTGTGATGATAGGTAGTACATGATCTTTTCCTCCGTCCACTAACAATTCCATTGCTCTGGTATTGTCCTTTTCCCATTGATTTTGCTTGTCATTTCCATTAGGTTTAAGAGGATTTTCTATAATCGTCTTTAACTCATTCTTTCTTAGTATCAACATCATACATAGTTTCCATGATTCAAAATTTGAAGCACCTTCAAGTCTGGTTCCATTTGTCATTCTGTAGGTACCAGATTCCCAAAAAAATCTGATCTGGATCTTCCTTCAATCTAATCGGATCTTCCTTCAAACGGTTAGGCTTTAACGAAGGAAGTTGGCTCTGATACCATGTTAAATTTAGATCAAGATTGATGGCTTTTAATTTCCTTTTAAAATCCAATATATATATATATAATCTCAATATATATAATATATATATTTAATCACAATATATATATATATATATATATATATATATATATATATTACTGATATAGTAATAGATATATATAAATATATTAATAATCAATATTTCTATGAACTGAAATGTGAATCAATTATTATGCTGATCGGATAAATGAGACTTGCATTCAATGTTGTATATGCTTGCCTTTTATCAATCAACAAATGACTATATATATTTGTGAGACATGTCATTATAGAGACATGTCTCCTTGAGGAGACATGGCTCTATAATGCCATGTCTTTTCATAAAACATCTTTACCACCTGATAATACTAATTGGTGTTCTTAGCAATTTAAACAAATATATTATTGAAGAGGGGCCCAATAATTTAAGTCACCCGATTACATATACCGCCCGATAACATATACCGCAGCCTTAGTGATCGGTAAGTAAATGCAATTTATTATTATGTTAACCGATATTCATATCGGTGGTGAGTATAACCGGTAATCGGTGAATGCATGAAGTCGTATTGACCATTAGTAATATGGAAGAGATTAAATATGTTAATAATAACAATATATATATATATATAATTTCTCATATAATATATTAACATATTAATATCATATTATTATTAAATAATGTAAATATTTAAATTCTCAAAATATTAAATATATATATATATACAATTATATATATAGTTACATTATTAATTTAATCAATTGTGATTGATCCGACTGAATCTACAAATCATCAACAAGAAAAGTAAGTGGCTAACCTCTTTGGGGTGGATTCTCATGTTAAAATCAGTAATTTTAGCTAACACAATTTTTTCAATGACGTGTCTTAAAATTCCATCCAAGATTCTCAAGGTGGTTGAACAAAAAATGCAGAAGTGTTTTTGGAATGGAAACCATGAATTTGACAAGATTCCTTTACTAGCATGTGACAAAATATTTCAACAAAAGGAAGTTGGTGGTGCTGTAAAGATTCTGAAAAAAAAAATCTTGACAAATAATCAAGGGAAAGAGTTTTGACGATAGAAAATCCTCCTAGGGGTCCAGCTATTTGGAGTTTTATCGTTGCATGCAGACTTGTTATAGTTGATCATATCACATGGCTCTTGGGAGATGGGCAATCTGCAAATTTTTGGGATGACTCTTGGGAGGGCTATCCGACTTTGGGGGAGGATGCTAGTTTCAATGCAGTAAAACAAATAACAAGTGATCGTTAGGGATCCAAGGTGGTGGACTTTATGGAGAAAATAGTGGTAGATGGTAGAGAAGAATGGAGATGGAAGTCAATTGAAGAGTTAAATTTGGAGAGAGAAAATGTTGATTTGCTCCAAAATATGCTTTCAATGAGGAAAGTTTTTCTGTTAGGAGGTCAAGATGAAATCATTTGATGTGGTTCACTGCAAGATAAATACTCTATAAAAATCGGTTTTAAAGGAGTTTGCTTTATCCATGGAAGATTGGTTGCATAATCTTTGCTGGAACAAAGATTGTTTACCCAAAGCGGGTTCTTTTTCTTGGCTTGCTCTTAGGGGTCGGATTCTAACTGGGGAAAGACTAAAAAAATTGGTTTCTCGGGTTTGTTCAAATGTGTCATGTGTAATCAAAACAATGAAACCCTTGATCACCTCTTTCTACAATGTGAATTTGCTCACAATCGTTGGAGATTTGTAACAAATAATGTGGGCTGACAACTTCCATTTCCAACAACTTTAAGAAAATTATTTCAAGGTTGGTATAGAGCACGAAGCAAATCAACCTTTTCTAGCATATGTCAGGTTTGCCCATCGATTGTGATTTGGGAAATTTGGAAAGAACAAAATAGGCGTATTTTCCAAGAGGTGGAACCTTTGTCTCGCATGTGTGTGAGGATCGAGAATGCCATTTCAAAACTAGTTAGTGCGGCTGCAACACAGATTAACATGTCCAAGGTTCCCTTTAGTCAGGAGGACGATTTAATTTAGTCAAAATGGCCTTATATCAGATATTGACCTGTTAATGGGCCTTCCTCTGTTAATCAAGAAGTACATGAAAATAAAAACTTGTCAAATGGACCAAACCAGCTGAGGGATGGGTCAAAGTAACTTTGATGGAGCATCGAAGTGTAACCTGGGTCCATCAGGGGTGGGTTATGTTGCTCATAATTGGATTGGTAGTATTGTTGCCATGGGAGCCAAGAGGTTGGGGGAAGGATCAAACAATGAGGTTGAAGCTCAAGCAACACTATTGGCTGTCTAAATGGTGAAAAAATTCTCAGTTTCAAAGTTACATTTGGAAGGCGACTCATTAATAATAGTAAATGCAATTATTAAGGGGGAAGCTTTAGCATGGAAAATAAATAAATATTTTATAATCATTAGAACTAATTTATTTTCTTTTAAAGATTTTCTAGTCTCATAAACTGAGGGATAGGAAGACAGTGGAAAACACCCTGTCCAAGTTGGGGGTTTTATTTAATGATGGTCAAATAGAGGAGTTGTGGGAAGATTTTCGAGGCATCTCGCTCGAGGAATGTGATTTCCTGCGTTGCCAATTGCAGATATCATCATGGTAAGTAAAGGTGTTGTAATGGTGGTTTGCTTAGAGTTGGAGATGATATGAAATACATCGATGTCACTTCATTGTGATCCCTAGAAGATTTGTTAAGATTTGTGTTTAGAGAGAGACAAAAGGCGGTGTTGGTCTGAGAATGGAAGCCAATTTCTATTGACCATGCAAAAGAAACAGTTGGCTTTTTTGGGAAAGATATTGGAGAAGAGAATGAGAAGTGTCTTCAAAATTGAAGACCCACTTTCTATAAATTGTTGATATCTTGGTCGAGGGGGAATATTTGAAGTCTGACTATCGTTATCACAACAATATTGATATTGCTTCCATTTTCATGGCCTAGGGCTTGGAGATGGGGGGAAGGATGATCTACACTAGGTGATGAAGGAATGCATGAAGGACAAGCTAAAGTATGGAATGAGTGCATCTTTGACAATGACGAAACCGGTTGAAGGCTTCATTGTCTGTAATGGAGATTGGCTGCATGCAAGAGAGTTTGAACCACCTCAACATCCATTCCTCTCGTGGAGTGCAATAGTAGAGGCCCAGATTGGGTGACATGCCCTGAATGATTACTTGCGCAAGCGAGAAATGGAGCAGAAACTGGATGTTACGAAGGCAGAGAAGAAAGGGAGAAATGTTTGAAATTCAGTCTGGGGGACTACTAGGTGAGTAAACCGCAGAAGACAGAGAAAAAAATTGAAGAAAATGGAATTTTGTTTGATTTTGCATAGATTTTGTTATCAGGTTGGTATGGTATCCACTATAGATTTTGTATGCCCTTCAGTGGAAGTTTGTCGAATCTGGTGTATAGGGTTTTGTTTTAGATAAAAGATATAAATTTTGTAATTCGATGCATGGGGGCTGATAGTTGAAGCCCAAACAATGCATTGCCTAACTTTGGGCTGGCTATAGCTAGTTTAATGGTAGTCTAGAATCTCTTTATCTGTAGTTATCTTTATTTCTATTATTAATATAATATTATCATCTTTACCGATAAAAATTAAAATAAATATTTGACTATTAATATGGTGTGTTTTACTTTTGCTATGTTATTGACTCATAACATAGTGTTGTATTTTGAACTTAATTACTACTGCAAATATGTATATATTTCGGATTTTCATATGTTCTTGTATGGACAAACCCAAAATGAACCCAACCCAAAATTAGTTTTTCACTGAACCTGAATACTAAACCCAAACCCAAATCCAAATCCACACCGGTAACTTAGAATTTTTCCAATATAGTAATGGATACTGTACCAAACATCAGTCTCTAAACATTGAAATTTGTTCATACCATTCCCACAATTATGCCTAGCTTAATACATTACCATAGGGCAGACTATCTTAGATTCCTATGGCTTATGAAGTAAAACAATTTGTAGTATGTTTATCATTATCATTATAATTTGTCACTGTACAATATAAAATAGTGAGCAATGCTAGCATGTAGATCACTCACCAAACCATATTGTGCATTGGAATACAAACCCACCCTTAAACCAATCTGATTAGCACAACCCAAAAAGGATAAAGGGGTGTTAATGCAAGATCTAGGTAGAAGGGGGATTTGGGCTTTCCTTATGGAATAGTGTGATTATATGATGTGATTGATATGTAAATGTGATAGCTGATTAAAGCAATGCAAATTTGATCTATGAAAGTAAGTGCAAGCGGGAAATATAAGGATGAACTCACCTTGAAGCTAGGAGAAGAGGAATGAACTTCAGATCTAGTTTTGACTGTCGCAAAGCTGTCAGAATCAGGTATGATTCTGGATCTGGCTCTCTGACACCTGTAACTTCTGACTGTGAAAATCTCAGATCCAAAGGACAATGTCAACTAAAGTTGACCTTGTCCAGAAAAGTCGACCTTGTCCTGGAGACTTCGAATCTGATGGAATCTGCAAAGGACCTGCAACTGGTTCTGTAACTCCCAAAATCCGGATTCAAAACTTTGAAAACCTGTTCTTGCACACAAAAAGAAGGGGAAAATGTTGTGGAAAGGGGCTTGCCTTGGTCAAGCCCCTGTATAGGAATTAACCTTGAAATTGAATTGAGGTTGCATAAGGAAAGATGAAATGTAATCTAGATTTGAAACATAAATCACCTTATACCTCAATGATGCAATGCCTCTTTGGAGACGATCATGAGTGTTGATGCAATAACTTGGACTCCATAAAAACCCAATAGGAAATCATGAAACCAAACTCTTGAATGATGAATGTTGTAGTTTGCCACAATGTTGGATTGAGGAAGAAAGAGAAGAAGAAGAAGACTTGAAATGTTTGATGGCTTCCTTGCACTTGAATCTCTTGAATGCACAATGGATGAATGATAGTTTGCATGTAGATGTCTCTTGATCATGAATTGTAGGTATGAAAATGAGCAGAAGAGGTCTCCTTTTATACACATTTTGGGGCCTAGATTTTGCAAGGCCAACTCCAATTATCGATCTAAAAGATAAACCCTCGCATCGGGCTCAGAGCCCACTAAAAAGCAAAGCCCTAGGACAAGGCCGACTTGGGTCGACCTTGTCCAAGACAAGGCCAACTTAAGTCGACCTTGTCTAGGCACATTTTATTTTAAGTTTGCCGGAGCCCAAGGATTAATACCAAGAAAGGGTGTTGAAGACCATAGCCCGCCTGGAAATCAGGGCAAATCCTAAAATCCGAAAATGTATGTAAAGGACCTAGATGGAAGATAAATTATGCAATAGGATGAAAAATGAGAAATCATGCATAGAAGTTAGAGCCATTCTCGAGTTTTGAACAAATAATGCTGATTTGAAGGATGCGTAAGGCCTAGAAGGACGTGAAGTCAATGTGGGAACCCATACATACTAAAATGGGGCTAAAAATGAGCACCTAATAAGGGTGCTTACTTTTTAGGATGGCACAGTCATAAATTTAAATCACAAGAAAAACATAACTAGTAGTAAGGTATACTTGCTCATAGTTTAAAGTGTAAAAGTTCCCAACAAGAATGATCAAACGAGGTTGGAGTATGCTGATAAATCATTTTTATCAGTCTGAGCAATTTCCGTGTGTGATTTCACTCTACCTGGGCTGCAAAACCACAAGTGTATCTCCTGTATGCGGGCCACTACACATATATGCAACTAGCAGGGTTATAGGCAATAGATCACCCACATAACTCTGAAGATGGAGGATGTTCTTTCCCAATCCAATCTCATAACCTTATTATTTATTAGGTTGCCCCCTGGTCTTCCAAAACAATCACTGCCATGTCAGATTTTAAACTTTTAGTGCATGAGTCTATTTCACAACCATTACAATGAGTCATAAAAGTCAAATGGATTTTAATTATTATAGTATATATAGGCGTACGAGATTGCATTGAAAACATTGGGTAGCACCTCATTAGATAACAATACACATTCGGGGAGTCATGCCTCCACAAAGGAAACATCCTAAGTTGCTAGTTCGGATTCAAGTTCAAGATTCGTTCAATTTCTTTTTGGGTTGGGTTTGGATTTGTTTTGGGTTCGTCCGTACAAGAATATATGTTTTTTTAAATATATATATATGCATCCAGCTTCAAACTTCCACATCAAATGTTATATATATATGTATATATATATCCAGAACATTTGATGTGGATATATATATGCATCTAGATTCAAACTTCCACATCAAATGTTCTGGATATATATATATATGCATTTCTGAAAGGAATACTTATCACCGTCATTAATGATTCCAGTAGCATTGCTAAAAGCAATACTATCAGCCTCATTAATGATTCTAGTAGAAGAAGATGGTCCCATTCAGTCTCCTTATTGATCTCGTGCTAATTTAAAGTCATGTGAACTCCTCTAATAGTTAATACCTGTAGTAGTTAACACTCATAACAAACTGTTGTTAGCCAGTAGCAGTTTATTGACACCTGCAAAAATCTGTATAATGCATGTAGCCAATAATTGGACTCTTTTAGCGGGTCTGTGATTCCCTGTTTGCTTTACTATAGGCAACCGACGCCCTGTTGCACAGGGTATTTTCAGCCTCTTACAAAAGGCCCCAACTAGACAGTCACCAGATTCAAACTTCCACATCAAATGTATATATATATGCACAAATGACTTATAAAACAACCTTTTTGGTCTTTTTAGTGGTCACTTTTAGGGTTGGAGGGTCAAATAGACCTAATTAGGCAAGAAAACTTTTTGAAAGTCAATGAAAATGACGTTTTTGGTCAAATTCGCCCAAAATTCGTTCTAGGTTCCTGCGTTCAATTCAAAAGTCTTCAAAATTTGTCCAAAAGTCCACCCGGGTCCCTCTAAGAGATTTTGAGCAAATTTACCTAACTAGCAGAATTTTGAGCGAATTCGAACCGAATCCGACTTTGCAGCGAACCGAATCTCAAATTCCACCTTCCAGGAGCGAATGTGGTAACTTAGTTTCAACCATCTGCTGCTACTGTGGTAATCACTTTTTGTGAATATATTTTAATTACCTTGAGCTATTTTATTTATATTCAAGCCTTCATCAATTTTATGTCAGAATGTAACTTCTTCAGCTTTTTATCACCACGGAAGTCTATGCCCTCCGGGGTTGCTGTACTGTTTGCTTGGCACTCTACAACAAATGTAAAACAATTTGTGGACTGTTGACTCAATGGATTTGATTGCATGCACTATCATAATAAGCAAAAGGGATCGTTGGGTTAAAAACTATTCGTGTAAGTTTATCGTTTTGTCAGTTGCACTATTTCTTTGTATTTTTCTCTGGTGCTTTCATGTTTAATATTTTGATGCTTGGAAATGGATTAGATGCCTTCTTGAGCAAAGATTGACGCCTGACCAATAAAGTGTATCTCTTACATTATAGAAAATGTTTATGATACAATAATAAATATTATGCCGTCTTGACCGACTCAGATAACTGTAAGAATTCTCTTAGTAAGGATGCATTACACAAAAGTATAGGCTAGTTTTTGCAATCTGTTTATATAACACAAGTCCTAATAGAAGAAGACTTGAAATTTTTGTGATGAAATAATGTTTTATGATTTCTTCAGTTTATATTTAGAGTTTCGCTTTCTATAATTACTGGGAGCAATAGAACCATTCTGGATAGCTGTATTCTTTGTTTGCAGAATTTCTAATGTTCTATAAGAATATTTGTGTTGAAAATGTATGTGTAGGAAAGAGGGAAAACCAAGATGTTAGCTGATAGTTTTTTCTCTTCTTCTTCAGTGAGGTAAATTAGTCCAGTAGTTTAGTTGTCATGAGTTGATTTCAAATTGAATGTGTTATATCCACCCATAGCAAAACAGACAATTGGCACATGTATCCTGTGTGCAAGCACCAGAGGAGTGAAGCTTTGATTAATGTGATTGTCCTTTTTCTTGTGTATTTTCAGTTTCTTGTAGGTGGCAGTGAAAAGATGATTGAGTTTCTTCGTAGTTCAATTGGGATCTTCCATAAGAATCATGCAGAGAGGATAACTTATTACATCAAGGAGAGCGTTGATAAAGAAATGAAAGAAGAAATTGTCCAGGGTACTGATAAAACACAACAGAAAAATAGGCTTACCTTTTGTGTCGAGGGTAACATTAGTGTTGGGAAGACCACATTTCTTCGTAGGGTTGCCAATGAGACATTTGAATTACGTGACCTTGTAGTGGTTGTTCCCGAACCTATTTCTAAGTGGCAAAACATTGGACCTGATCATTTCAATATATTGGATGCTTTTTATGCTGAAGCCCAACGATATGCCTACACGTTCCAGAATTACCTTTTTGTAACAAGGGTAATGCAAGAGCGTGAGTCTGCTGTTGGGTTAAAGCCTTTACGACTTATGGAAAGAAGGGTTTTCACTGATCGAATGGTATGTTTTCAGATTGATTCGGCACAGGCTCTATGGACTTGGATGCGTTCATGAGAATATGCTGAATTTAGAGATTTAATTATGTTATATTTATTGTTTTAGAGCAATTTTAGTTCTGCAGCATGGTTGAAGATATTTATTGAATAGGAAATAATATGGTATTTTGTGCCTTGGGGAATAAGGAGATGGTCAAACTGCCTTGAAGGCATTGGAATCTTTATTTGTCTACCTTTGGCACTGATTTTTCTGAAGTTATTGGTTTTTTTGGCATTGGAACCTATCAGTTCTAAGTGACTTATTTATGTTGATATTGCAGGTATTTGTGCAAGCTGTTCACAAGGCAAAATGGATGAATGAGATGGAGCTTAGCATTTACGACTCATGGTTTGATCCAGTTGTCTCTGTTTTGCCAGGGCTTGTCCCTGACGGCTTCATTTACTTGAGGGCCAGTCCAGTCACATGCCACAGGCGCCTGCAGTTGCGAAAACGAGCAGAAGAAAACAGTGTGACTCTAGATTATTTACAAGGTTTGCATGAAAAACATGAAAACTGGCTCTTCCCTGCCCAATGCACAAAGTCTGGAGTGTTATCAATGAATCAGTTACCTCATGATATATATAGCATGATGCATCCTGATATAAGGAACCGGGTGTTTCTTTTACAAGGAGAACATGTACATGCAAGTATTCAGAAAGTAAGTCAAATGTATATGTTTGGAATATTTGTAGGGAGGTTGAGTTCTATTTGAGCTCTGTTTATTTTTTGGTGCAAAATTTTACTGAGAAAGATGCACATGTCAGGTTCCTGCCTTAATCCTGGATTGCGAGCCAAACATTGACTTTAGCCGCGATGTTGAAGCAAAGCAAGAGTAAGCACAGCTTACCTGTTTTTATGGGTTGGTATCTAGTCATTTGGATTTTACACCTCACTTTGGAATAATATATTTAATATAAATTAAAAATAAATAGTTTTTGATCTAGATCTCCATGGAATACTGGACCTCACTTAAGAATACTTAGCACATTGTTGTGTATTGGCTTAATTATGAGAGTTCTTAGCCTTGAGCCCAAGTAGGAAATGGAGAAGATGATATCCTTTCCCCATTATCTTTGAATAGCAAAAAACTTGGCAGGCTTAAACTTTGACTCATACTAGTGTTTTGGCAAGAATTAAACAGGGTTATAAGAGAAGAAGCTTTAACAGGGTTTGAGTAGGGAGAGAAGTGTTAAGGGCTATAGTAATGGAGAATATTGGTGAAGGGTTTAGTAAGATGTTGAGATTGAGAATAGCCAAGAGGAAGTTTAGGAAGAACTCAATAAACCAAGGAAAAATCCCAGAAGAATTAGAAGTAAAAGGTGTGAAAAATTGTTGTTATAAAGATTTGAGCTTGAACTATCTGTTAGAAAACACACAAGCTGGAGTATGTGTTTTATGATCTTTATTAAACTAAACTTGTGGGAGGACACTACTACAATCTCGCTAGTGATTTGCTTTAGTGTTCAGCCGGAAAAGTTCATCGAAGCGGAAAAAAGAGGAAATAGATGAGGAATAGGACTTTAGACAACATATCACTTTGTTGATTGGTTTTTAGGAGCAAAACAAGGCTAAATCTCTCCTAAAACATGTCTAGTGCAATGGACACTAAAATGAGTTTGTGACGGTGTGAATTACAAATTATGCAATTTTCAGCTCTACATTTTTGTCATGTCCCCTTCTTCAAATATGATTAATTAATAAAAATAATAATTAAGTAAAAAACATAATAGAATAATTAAAAACAATTAAAATTTAGTTAAGCTAAACAAATGGTCAAAAGGCATGAATAGAAAAGTCGTGTCTCCCTCAAATGAGAGGTATAAAAGGGAGAGAAGAGAACTTTGTTTGAGGGAAAAAGGGAAGGAGGAAGAAAGAATGGAGGATAAGAATTAAGGAAGTAATAAGGGAAAGGAAAGGAAAGAAAATAAGAAAGTGACTTTCAAAAGGTGAAAGGCAGTGACTCTTCGAAAGGGTTGTGACTCTCGGAGAGGGTTGTAATTATGAAGGGTTGTGACTTTTTGAAAGGGTTGTGATTCTTCTAAAAGGTTATAATTATGAAGGGTTGTGACTTTTTGAAAGTGTTCTAGTTATAAGGGTTGTGACTCTTTGAAAAGGGTTTTGATTATGAAGGGTTGTGACCCTTCGAAAGAGGGATGATTAAGAAGGGTCATGACTCTTACCAGAAGGCAGACATGATGAAGAGGTGTGATCTCTCCCTCACATGGGAAGATATAAAGGAGAAGAAGGATCAAATGGAATGGGGGAAAAAAGGAGTAGAGGAGGTCTAGAGTATATTCAGAGCAGAATTATAAGAAGGGATCTGAAATAAGAATTGAGAAGGAAAGAGGAAAATAAGATATGTAGATCTAGAAGAAGAAGATATACAGATCTTAAAAGGAATATGTGCAGATTTAGTAGTAAAGTAAAGGCATGTTTGAGAAGTGCGAAATAGGAAGTGAAAGGGGCAGCAGTTGCTGTCAAACAGATATATCTTTTCATAACCAAAGGGCGTGACCCTTTTATAAGGGCATTAACAAATGAAAGGATATGACTCCCTACACTCAAAGGAGATATAAAAGAGAAGAACTTGATTGAAGAAGGCCATGAAATCAGAAAGGGAGATCACCCGGGAAAATAATATATTATTCTCAAAGGCAACAATGAAAAGTGGTGACTCAAATCTTATGAAAGGTGGTGAGCTTTTTACTTGTAAATTATAAAGGGGAGATCATTCCAAGAAAACATAAATACAGCATCACTCATCAATGCATCACGAAATCAAGCAATCTATGAATCAACAAAGGTTGAATCAAACAATCTATCAATTAGCAAAGATCAATTCAACAAAGTGAATAAACAAGCAATCAAATCATCATCAATCAATACACATCTTGGAATCACAAATCAATCATCAAATGTCTATCAAATCAATGAATTCATCATTTAGACATCAATCATTCAAGTGTCACCCTATCATACCCACATTCATTCATTCAATCATTGACAAAAATAAGAATTAAAGGAGCAGAATAATTTCTGACATATCGAGTTCTGGGTATGAGTATCATTTGATACATATTTTTGATAATAAATATTTTATGAATATTCTTGTTTCATTTCAGAATATAATAAATGATTACTTCAGACTTGTATGCATTTATATATTAATATTTTAATATGCATTTTACCATTATCTGATTTATCCATTTATAGCTATATTGATAGTATGATGACTTAATGTAAAAGATGTTATTGTTCCTAACTGCTGAAACCAATAATGGTAAGGAAAGTTGGGTAATTAGCGTTGGGATAACAGTGATGAGGTCACCTTCTAAGTACCTCACCTCACGGTTGTACCTCACCTCACATATCATGTTCTGGGTATGAGTATCATTTGAGACATATTTTTGATAATAAATATTTTATGAATTCTTGTTTCATTTCAGAATATAATAAATGATTACTTCAGACTTGTATGCATTTATATATTAATATTTTAATATGCATTTTACCATTATCTGATTTATCCATTTATAGCTATATCGATAGTATGATGACTTAATGTAAAAGATGTTATTGTTCCTAACTGCTGAAACCAATAATGGTAAGGAAAGTTGGGTGATTAGCGTTGGGATAACAGTGATGAGGTCACCTTCTAAGTACCTCACCTCACGGTTGTGACCGAAGTGTCTCCATGGGGCCAAAGGGGGACAAGTGGACTGCCTTTGGGCTTAGGAAGGGTAGACTTTCGGGGCACCCTATTGTGAATGATCCCCATAGACCTTACCATGGTAAATGGGTGTTCAATCATTTGAAGTCAAGCAAGGAGTGGTGAGATGAAGGAGAACGACGATAGGACCCCACACTAGGTAGCCCACCTCATATGTATGGCACGGGCCACATGAGGCCAAGGGTAGGAGGTTTTGGGGGCACCTCCTCAAATCATCGTAACTTAACACTTCTATGGTTGGGTCACCTCAATATTAATTTTAGCAAACTTATGATTTGATCATATTTGTTGTTGAAGAAGTTTAGCTATGAATTATGATTATAAATAATAAACCCTAACTGTGTTACAGTGTTCAATCAGAGTGAAAGGTATCTCTTAAACCCTAACTGTGACAAAAAATGTTATTTAGGGAAAAATTTGGATAGTCATAATTTGGGGGCATTACAACTTTCCACCTATCTCAGTGAGCTCTACATTTTCCCTCCATTTTCAGCCCATGTCTTCTCTTTTACTTGTCAGTCCACTATGTACTTTGAACTTGCATTGCACCCATGGAGGAGAAAGAGGAATTAGTATTCACAAATAATTATGCAGAAAAAAATTCATACATTGTCATACATCATTTACCAATTTGTTGAAGCTAAAGCATGAGAAAGACACGACCATCAATAGAGGACCGCTAGAGTAGGAAGAAGAGGCTACAAGTCAGTCAAGAAAGGAATATATAATGTAATGCCCTTATTCTGGTCCATTCCAACATTTTTGGAAACTCCAACTTTCTTGGAGAGTGCCAACTTTCTCAAGATGGTAGTTTGACAGTTTCAGATTGTTCCTGGAGACAAGATGAATACAATGGTACTTTTTGTGTTCCGATCTTACATTTTTGAAGCAATCCACACTTTTTGGAGGAGTTCATCATCTTGGGAGAGCACCAATTTTTATCAAGATTGACTTCTTGTGTACTTATGGTATTGGTGGCGGGGGCAGAATTCATGTTTGGGCTTTTTAATATCGTAACTTTGGTGCTTGTTTGGAAATTGATTAAATTATTAATGATGAAATATTTAAGCCGTCAAAAAATGGAAGAATTAAAGTACACTTTATATTTAATTATTTTAAAAGGGTAATTTATTAAGTTTGAAGGGGAAAGGTAAATATTTTAATTACTTTAAGGATTGGATGGAAAAGAATAAAGAAGGGAAATTGTTGGAAAAAGGATTCATTCTATCATTATCAATTTTCCAAAAACCCTTGTTGCAGAAATTTGGTTTGGCATCTTTTCACGAGGACAAAAACCCTCTTGGATGATCAAGAATCGGAGGATGACAATCTTTTGATTCCCTGTGTTGGCTTCATTCAGAGGTCAAATTATATATATATATATATATATATATATATATATCTGCTTGCGATACAAGTTCAAAGGAGCAAAATAATGTTGGAAGACAGAATGGTTCAAAAATAGTTCATTTGGAAGCTTGTCTGGGTTGTTGTGCATCTGCAGTCGTATGGTTTAGAATCAAATTCCCATCACAGTTTTGAATAGGGATGTGGCAGTTTGAAGATCTTTGGTTGAAAAAGGGGCCTCAATATTGAGCAAGGAAATTCAATACAGGTCAGCGCAGTACTTACTAAGGAATTTTTTTTATGAAAACTGAATTAATCACCTTTAGTAAGGTGACGTGGGGGATTGCAAATAGAAAAAAAAGAATCATAGCCTCTTTGGGAGGTGACATAGGAAGTAAAATAAGTGGAAACTTGACATAGGATTGCTGCAAAATAAAAGTGAATTGCCTGTCATAAACTTTTAATTGTGTTTTTCTTCATTTCCTCTTGCTGCAAAAAGACAAATTATCTCAGAGCAATGAGAATTGGGATGTGGGCCCCAACTACAGAAAAATGGAAAACAAAAAAGATAAAGGGAATTGTACCAAAGGATGTGAGGCTAAGGAGTTGTGGGACTTTGGACAAACACAGCCAATATTTAGGCTTGTTTGTATTATTTCAATATAATTTAAATTTAAATAATTATGTCATTAAAAAAGGAGTATATTATCAAGAAATAAAAACAAAAACAAATTCTGTTAAGAATTGTCAGAAATTGCTAAAAGAAATATTCTAGAACATGGACATGAGTTGTGTAGGAGCCACCTAGGTGTAGAATTAATATTGGTATGGCCACCTTGGTAGTGGGTTGGCACATGTAAAGTTGGATTTGTTGGTACCACTGCAAAGTGGGAACAAAAATACAAAGGTTTAGGCCAGACCTAAAACAGATTCGGTGTAATCATATAGGGATAACAAATAAATTGGTATGACAAGTACGAAGACCATTAAAATTGGCATGGGAACCATAAAAACTAGTACACATACCACGAATATTGGTATAGGGGTTATGAAACGTTGTGTTTGGAATTAGATGAATGAAGTAGTATGAATGCCTCTTTCTAATTGCTTAGGGGCTAGAGGATGCAATCAATTTAAGGAGCATACACCGAGAAAGAATGGAAAATGTGAAGGTGTGAAAAAGTTTAAAATGTCGTAAGAGAACAAGAAGTGAAGTGTGGCAATCGATATTTTACTTTTTGCATTGCAAAAAGTAGGTACATTATGATAGCCTCAGTCTACGACGAAGTATCGATAGAGATAGCATGTCTTTTCTTGTTCCCTTTTCCATCATACCATAGGAAATCTCGTCTTTTTATGAATCTTCTCTACTTGGTAGGTCCCAAGGAGCTAGGCTGAAGCATAATATAGACCAAATAAAGCAGTTTTTGTTAACATATTGTTCGTTCGTGTTTAACTATACATATATATTATATATATATGTATATATATATAATATTAATAATAATTGTTAATATATATATTTCTCTGATAAATATATATTGGAACGAACTCATATATATATATATATATATATATATATATATATATA
>MU223453.1:423307-444948 GCA_018584345.1 Thuja plicata | reverse complement strand
ATGTGAATATGAAAAGACATGACTCATCATATTAAGTTATATGACGAGTCATGACTGTTCATATTAACATATTGTATAACTTATGATTATCGTTTTTATGCACATAGTAATTCGTATGTCATAAATCGCATAGCCAACGTATATAGAGTGGCACGTTTTAATATAGTCGGACAGTCATGATACGTGACTTCCTTTGCATACTCGGCCGATAATCATATTCGACCATTAAGTCGATTCAACAATTAAGTCGATTCAATAATATTACTTTATTTTATATATATATATATATATATATTTATCATGATTGTCTCGTCGTTTATTAAACACGAACGAACAATACTTTAACACAACCTTTGCAGATACCATCATGTTCTTGATTGAGCTTTGGAAAACTGACAACCATCTTCTCCATGGAGGAAAGAGTTATGAAATTTAAATGAGCAAATCTTTTATGCCACAGCCCACTTGTACTCATAGATTCATGTGCTAAAGCTTGAATAAGACGAGCAGAAAGTCTATATAGACTCTCTTGACAAACACTAAAATGAGAAGTTCTTAGTATTGGAAGTGTTCCTTCTATTTGATGCTGACTTCTACAAGTCTTAATGGAGAGAAAGCTCTTCCACTTTAGTGTAGTCTTCAATGATCAACCTTTTCAAATTATTTTGATGGAGGGAAAAGATTTGAGTACAAACCATCTTTCCCAACTTTAAATTGGCTTCAATATCTGTCACCATATTTTGTGTATGAGATCTTAGATTTCTGCCTTTAATTTTCCACTACATTGTTTATTTGCCTGTCACTGCGCTGACCCTTCCTGACTGCTTCAATGATTAGGATTGATTCCCCATCCACCTGAAGTTTTTGCCATCCCCTATCTTTGGGCAGATTTGTTCCTATTCCTTCTAGGAAAGGCATTACTTCTGGCTTACAATTTTTATCTAGTCCTAAGTGGACTGAATTTAAACAGAGGTTGTTCCGTGCTTCTGCTGAACCCTCTATACCCAAATGCAAGACTGCTTTTCCTAAATTGGGAAGGGAATATCAATTACAACATCAAGGCCATGTAGCTCTGGTTCTACACCCAATGTGCAATCAAAGATAGAGAGATAGAAGTGAGATTTAAATCAATCATAAAGTTTTCATAGCAAAAAGCCCTAGTATTGAGGGAAAATTTGGAACAATCAAAGTAGGCTCAGCTTAAGGGAGGGAGGAGATGGTGGCCCAATTTGTATAAAATTTTCCTGACTAGGGTTCTATTTTTACGAGGAATTGAGATGACAGAAAATCAGATGGATACAAGGAAGCTCTTGAACCCAAGCTGATCTTGAAGAGGAGATTCATGCAATGTGAAAGTAACTACTGTAGGCCGTGGGAGCCATTGCCAACTGAATGCTTCAACTTGGGCAAGCAGTGTTTCTTTACCCATCTAATCTCTGATATCCCTTCAGTTTTAATGATACCTTTTATTTATATTGGTTTGAATATGTTTATATTTAGGGCCTTCAATCCCATCTCCAGAATACCACTCTGTTATAAATGCAGGTTACTGTACTTCATCCCTGGCTTTAGTTTTGACAAGAGGGGTCACTATCCTTGGAAGCTTTTTATGTTGTATTCGGTCTGTTAAAGGGGGTATTAATACTTTCCTAAGTTGTTAGATTCGCTCCAGCCAGCCTGTAAATCGTGTTCGATTCGTTCCAAAGTCTAGTTCGATTCGTTCCAAAGTCTAGTTCGATTCGAGTTTGCTTCAAATTCGCTCACAGAGACAGAAATTTGCTCCAAATTCTCTCAGACGGACCCAGGCAGAATTTGGAGCGAATTTGGAAGACTTTTCTTCCCAGTGGCCTAACCCGTGCTGAATTTGGTGTAAAAACTGATTTTGTTGACTTTTTAAAAGTGTTTTTTTCCCTAATTTGGTCTATTCGATCCTCCAACTGTAATGAGCCTATCCTGCTCTCTCTCAATTCTTCTAATAATTTCTATAAATTTGCCAAATGGAAAAAAATAAACAATGTTTGCCCCCTTGAATTCAACCTTCAAATTTCTATTCATATGTAATGAGTCCAAATAGAATAATAACATTGCCTTTGCATTTGAATTTCAATATTCATATCATCTCCTATGCATCGAATTTAAATACTTGATCACACATTACAATCATTTGTCCAAGATTGATGTTATTCAATGAAATACAAACATTAAAAGAAAAACCTGTAGGTACGTGGGCTGGTATCCCACGTGGGCCTTTCTAGCAGCAGCTATACTTTAATCTGCTTCCACGCGGCAGCACAACAGTAAGCCAAAATGCTCACGCGCAGTAGTGTGGGTTCTTACGGCAGCCTAGAATGAGCATGAACTGACCACGCGTAGGAGTATGGGTCCTCGTGGCAACACCAACATTCGTCGCCAAGCTTGGCAATCAGCCACGTGACTGCTTGAATGGTCACACTGCCTTAATTCTTTACCTGCAGCCTGCAACACTACCTCCCGTTATTTATTTAGCCCCTCAACTTTCTTGTAGGTGGCGTTTGATACCCAGGGTCGAGCCTAGTATCACCCGCGATGCTGGGAGAATGTGTAAGTCAACCACTAACTGCAATCTTGCAAATCGAATTTATAATTCGAATGACACAGCTCTGCAAATCCTCAAAATGAATCTGCACCCTCAGTGTGCATACGTAGTTTCAAATATACCTCTTTCCTTCAGCAACAGGCGGATAGTAAGAAGGAAATGAAATCGATTATACAACAGCAATGGATTGATGATTAGTTCAAGAAGAATCGGTCTTCGAGAAACTAATGTCACCCTTCAGTTAGGGCTCAGATAATTAGGAACAATTCCCAAGACTAATTTCAATAATCAATATTCGATGCTCAGCATTAAGAATGCCTCCGTATTTATAACTCTTTGGACGCCATAGTTTCCCAAAAGGATATATCAGTTAACCAGTCTCCGGAATAGCAACTTCCCAATTATTATAATAATAAATTATTATTATAATAATATAACTTTATTATTAATTAATAACATATCGTAATTAATTAATATTAATTAATTAATCAATATGCACTCCAGTGATAAACCTGCATCCATTGCTGAACCTGCCAGACTGACGGAGTCATCCACTGTATTGCCAAAATTAGCAACTGCCAAAAAGACTTACTATAAATAGTAAGTCCCCAACCAAGGAACTATACAGACTGAGCATTGTCTGGAAACTGATCACTGCCGATACTGCCCTGCCAAAAAGGGAAATTGACCGAACTGACTTACTAAAAATAGTAAGTCCAAACTTACTAAAAATAGTAAATCTGCCAACTGGGACCTTAAAACTCAGGCATCAACTCACGAGGGTCACGATGATGAGCTGACTATGCCACTGCCAACACCTGCTAAAAAAGGGGGTCATCATAGTCCACCCTCCCCAAGATTGCTTGTCCTCAAGCAATCCCTAAGCAATTGTACATCGCAATCCACCCGGATCCCACAGGAAAAAGTAAACCACTCCCCCGGCATAAACTGTAAGCTCCTATAGCATTACCCACAATGCAAACCAGATAGCTCTGTAAAGATACCCAAAACAACCATTTACCCAAACTCCTGTACTGAATCTGTCTCTGCCTGGATCTCGAAAGAAGTGAGCTTCAGGATCATCAAAAACCAAGATATATGGGAGACTTAGATCACATACACCCTGAACTCCCCCTGCACACCCAACTGACCTGTATTGAGTGCGTAGACCATCTGCACAACAGGGATGAATACCCCTGAACAAAGTTGTACCTGACCTCGGATATCCACACACTGTATAATCTCTACAGCCAACATAACTCTGCAAGTCACCTGCTACTGACTTGCAGTCAAAACTCCCATCAACTGCTGATGGCAAGAACCCATCCCAAAACAGATGATAAGGACTAGGAGCCAACCCACACCTATGTGCCATCAACTCATCAACATGTGGGTCAAATGAAAACCGATGAGCGCTCCTCATTGTATAGTGCCGGTAAAAAACTCCCTCTCGGTCAGAGGCTCATCATCCCCCAGTCGCGGACCCACGGATGGTTCCAATCTCGAACTCTGCACAAATGGTTGGGCAGGGTCCCGGGTGACCCTCTCAGCAAACCCAACCTCAAAATCTCTGTGTGGGAGCATCGTAGTCAAGGTACCTACAATCTCTCTCACCAAACGCCGGATTGCGCCAACACCCCGAATGAGAACACCCTCTGAAGCTCGG
The DNA here is from genome assembly GCA_018584345.1 of Thuja plicata. Classification (NCBI taxonomy): domain Eukaryota; kingdom Viridiplantae; phylum Streptophyta; class Pinopsida; order Cupressales; family Cupressaceae; genus Thuja; species Thuja plicata. Next base: position 440,707 of record MU223453.1, on the reverse strand, counting down.
TAAGATCTCTCATGAAATTCTGAACTCTTAAGCAGGTGGTCCAAGAATGACTCTGTGCAGTAAAAATTATAAGTGGAAGCATCAACCTGCTTCCCTGCAACCCACAGCTGATCCTCCTGCAAATGTGGCACTGCCAACCGTCTACTGTCACCAGCTGTATGTAATGTGGTAATAGATTCGCTTCCCGTAGCCGGAAGCAAATCACCATGAGAGCTCGTCCCTATTGATGCTCTCGCCTCCTCTCTACCTACTGCCCCTGTATCTCGGATAGATGTGTCAGTCACATCATCACATCCCACATCTCCAACCGTGGACATCATCAGATCACCAGACACCACAATATGTAGCTGCACTGGATCTGGTACTGGTGTAGACTGAAGCTGCTCCAGTTCTACAGTCACCTCAGCTAACTGAGCCTGTGACTCCCGAAGAGCCAACTGAGTGCTCTCTAAAACCTCAGAGGTCGTCATGAGCTCCTGAGTAAGCTCACTCACCTCCTCTCTATCCAAAAGTGTCTCATATGTTGTACTCCCCCACTCAACTAGGTGATCTCGGTCAAAGCTCAAATGAAAATAATCTTGTCTCAAAATCCTAACATTCTCCCGTAATGAATGAATCTCTGTGAGGGACAAGTAACAACTACCATGCTCCTCATCCATAGGAGAACCCCATTCGTGAACAGCTAGCAGTTGTCGTGTAGCATCAAAATGCTCAAATGCAGTGACAATATCACGCTCACTGACTCTCAATTGACTAGTCACATGATGACTCTAAATAGTCGGTCTCCTATGCAACACCTCTGACATGCTGTCCATACTGCACACAGAAGTGGTACCCAAAGTACTCCTCTCCGAGATACTATTCCCCAGTGAACAGCCAACTGAGCTCTGTGAACTGACAACTGAACTCACATCCTCCAACGGAGTACTGCCATCTAACACATCTTTGTCAGACTCCTCTGTACATGAGGAAACTTCTATAGAGTCCACCTCCTCAATATTGCCAGTTGTCTCGTCCTCTGTATCCTCTGAGTATTCTAGCTCTTGGGACCGATCCGCATTCTTCAACAACTCAGAGTCCTCTCCTAGGGTCTGATACAGACATGGCTCACTACTGGAGTCATGCTCGAGAGTCACATAAGAAGTATCGGAAGCAACCCTAGATGCTAGCAACGGCTCTATTTCTTCAGGTGTCCCTGACGGAACCTCATCTGACTCCGTATTAACCCCTGAATCTGGGTTATGCTGGCATGAGTTCGTGTCTACTGTCTCGAACTCAACACTAGTACCATCACACGCAGACTCCATGCTCAAATCATCACTGCAGGAGAATACTGGCATCTCCTGTACTAACCCTATCTCGGGACTACCGCTATCCAGATCTGACTCCATCTCCTCAAGGCAGTCCTCAAAAGTGATATTCTCCTCCTCTAGTGATCTAGAGTCCTCCGTCGTAACCTCCAATGCTACAACACTCCCACTATCCACAACTCCCTCAACATTGACCATAGAACTATTCTCCTGGCAATCAGAACTGGAGTCACTGTCTGACTCAATAATACAATCTAGTGTGGTACTGACATCTACTGCAGTCATCGTCTCCTGCTGTATCACCGGATCATCAACACCACAACACGGTGGCTCCATGCTCTCGCCTATCCCACCTGAGAGGGGTGCTGCCTCTCGCTCTGAAGCTACACTATGACAACTGACATATAAATCTCCGATTACAAGTCCCTCCTCGAGAGAATCAGGACCATCAAAGGCAACTACTGTATCAACTGTATCTGCACCAACTTCAGCAACTACTCGGAAAGCCTCAACTTGTTGAAGCTCAGCACTACTGTCTACCACTGGTGCTGACACGTCCACCTGTCTATGTGTGGAGTGTCTATCATCAGGTCCATGAGTAGGTGTCATATTATATACTGGTGGATCTACATCTTGGACACCTGTCGGGGAAAACTCAAGCCTCCTACCCTACAGCTTCGATGCTGATCTACTGAAGGCGGAAACCATATATCTTGCTGCCCTATCTACTGTCTCTGGGTCTGACAGCCTTTCCGCCATCCTCTGCTGATGAAGCCTAAGTCTCTCCATACTCTCCATTAATGTATTTATTTTATTATTATTTCCTGCACTGCTGTGCCGGCTTCCGGAGCTAAGCCGCCTGTACCTATCCATCTCGAGAGTGCTGATCACTCTAAATATAACAACAAATCTGCATTCACAAATATTTTCCTACCCCACAGGATGGAAAGAAAATAGCTCTGATACCACTGTAATGAGCCTATCCGGCTCTCTCTCAATTCTTCTAATAATTTCTATAAATTTGCCAAATGGAAAAAAAATAAACAATGTTTGCCCCCTTGAATTCAACCTTCAAATTTCTATTCATATGTAATGAGTCCAAATAGAATAATAACATTGCCTTTGCATTTGAATTTCAATATTCATATCATCTCCTATGCATCGAATTTAAATACTTGATCACACATTACAATCATTTGTCCAAGATTGATCTTATTCAATGAAATACAAACATTAAAAGAAAAACCTGTAGGTACGTGGGCTGGTATCCCACGTGGGCCTTTCTAGCAGCAGCTGCACTTTAATCTGCTTCCGCGCGGCAGCACAACAGTAAGCCAAAATGCTCACGCGCAGTAGTGTGGGTTCTTATGGCAGCCTGGAATGAGCATGAATTGACCATGCGCAGGACTCGCGGCAACACCGACATTCGTTGCCAAGCCTAGCAATCAGCCACGTGACTTCTTGAATGGTCACACTGCCTTAATTCTTTACCCGCAGCCTGCAACACTACCTCCCGTTATTTATTTAGCCCCTCAGCTTGCCTGTAGGTGGCGTTTGATACCCAGGGTCGAGCCTAGTATCACCCGCGATGCTGGGAGAATGTGTAAGTCAACCACTAACTGCAATCTTGCAAATCGAATTTATAATTCGAATAACACAGCTCTGCAAATCTTCAAAATGAATCCGCACCCTCAGTGTGCATACGTAGTTTCAGATATGCCTCTTTCCTTCAGCAATAGGCAGACAGTAAGAAGGAAATGAAATCGATTATACAACAGCAATGGATTGATGATTAGTTCAAAAAGAATCGGTCTTCGAGAAATTAATTTGACCCTTCAGCTAGGGCTCAGATAATTAGGAACAATTCCCAAGACTAATTTCAATAATCAATATTCGATGCTCAGCATTAAGAATGCCTCCGTATTTATAACTCTTCGGACGCCATAGTTTCCCAAAAGGATATATCAGTTAACTAGTCTCCGGAATAGCAACTTCCCAATTATTATAATAATAAAGTATTATTATAATAATATAATTTTATTATTTATTAATAACATATCGTTATTAATTAATATTAATTAATTAATCAATATGCACTCCAGTGATAAACCTGCCAGACTGACAGAGTCATCCACTGTATTGCCAAAATTAGCAACTGCCAAAAACAGACTTACTATAAATAGTAAGTCCCCAACCAAGGAACTGTACAGACTGAGCATTGTCTGGAAATTGATCACTGCCGATACTGCCCTGCCAGAAAGGGAAATTGACCGAACTGACTTACTAAAAATAGTAAGTCCAGACTTACTAAAAATAGTAAATCTGCCAACTGGGACCCTAAAAACTAGGCATCAGCTCACAGGGGTCACGATGATGAGCTGACTACGCCACTGCCAACACCTGCTAAAAAAGGGGGTCATCACACCAACCCTAAAAGTAAACACTAAAAAGACAAAAAAGGATGTTTTATTTGTGCATTTGTGAATGGAAGAGAAAACTTCTTTCCTCCATTGCTAAACTTTCTTGTTTAGTTTCCATTGCTCAAAGAGTGTTGATAGGTGATTGTTGCATGCTCTAAGTTTGTTTGTGAGCTATTCCTACGTGGTTGCAAGTGTGGACAACTCTTTAAAGACATTGAAGGGGAAGATTTCAACAAAAGAGGTAGGGTTTTGTTTATATTGTTTGTTTTTTAAAGTTTTTTTTGCATTTTTGTTACAAAATGAAATGAGCTCTCTAGTTTTATTTTCTTTTTTTCATTTTGGTTTGTGGCTTTGTATGTTGTTTGTAGATTCATAGAATGGCAAGTGTTTCTAGCACCAAGAACTCCCGGTTCAAAACAAACCTATGCTCTCCATTGTGGAAATATGTGGAAATGGTTCAGCAAATGCCAGGTGGAGGAGGTTATGTTTGGATTTGCAGCTATTGCAAATAGGAATTTAGTAGCTCTTACAGTAGAGAGAGCACATTTATGCTTTATCCCTCAACAAGGCATTAAGTTTTGTACAGGGAAGCCAAGAGTTGATGGGTACTACCTAAAACCCTTCTTCCAAACCACATTGTGAACAAATATATTCAAGAGCAAATACAAGCAGATGAAGCAGCTAGGAATGCACATGGTCATCCTTTGCAAAAGTCTAGAAGTAAAACTAAAATAATATCTATGGCTTTAGTTTCCACTTCTAATGAACAACTTGTAGAGGGCCATCTATTCTTGTGTGTTCCTCAAGAACTGGTTACAAATAAGAGAGCAAAGGGGCCCTTGGAAATGTCATTTCAAAATGAAGCTAGAGGCATTGCCGAACAAGACACAGTGAGATGCATCTATGTAAATGGATTGACATTTAATGTTGTTTGCTCACCGTATTGGCAATGAATGGTTAGATCAATTAATGAAGCTCCAAAGGGGTTCAAGGGCTTGCGTTATGAGAAGGTGCACACCACTTTATTGGACAAAGAGATGATCCATGTAGAGGCTTCCATGCAGCCCATCAAGGATTCATGGATCGAAACAGGTGTCCATAGTATTCGATGGATGGAAAGATGCAAAAAATCACCCTTTGGTCAATGTTATTGCAATGTCTACAAGAGGTGCAATGTTTTTGAGAGCTGTGGATTGTGAAGGGGAGGTGAAGGACAATCCATTCATTGCAAACATTTTCATCCAAGCCATTGAGCAAGTTGGCCCTCAAAATGTTGTTCAGGTAATAACCGACAATGCCAAAAATTGTAGGGTTGTCGGGTTATTGGTTGAGGAGCGCTTCAAACACATCTTTTTGACACCTTGCGCTGTCCACTCAGTCAACATAATGCTGCAAAAAAATGGCAATAAAATTGAGTGGATCAAAAAAATGTATGAAGATGCATAGGAGATCCAAATGTTCATCACAAACCACCATATGACGCAAGCCATATTTAGACAATTCTCGAAATTGGAGCTCTTGAAGGTAAGTTAAATTATTTAAAATTTAAACATGTTTTAGACTTTAGTTTAGTAAACTTTCTATGTTTCTAAACTTTAATTTTAATTTATTGTTGTTTTGATTTGAAAAGAGGTTGCTGAAACCCATTTTGCCTCCAACACTATTGTTTTGAGACGCCTTGTGAAGGTTAAAGAGGCATTGTCTAGAATGGTAATCAATGCTAATTGGAGCATATGGAGGCAATCTAGTAGTACAAGGGCAGCTGCCATTAAAGCAATGATACTATATGACTCTTGGTGGGATCGTGTTGAGTATCTCCCGAGGTTCACTAAACCTATATTGAGCATGATCCGATACACTAACATGGATAGGCCTTGCTTGGGTGAGGTATATGATGGCATAGGCTCCATGATTGAGGATATTAAAAAGATCATAAACGAGAAAGAGCAAGATCCTGAAGAAACATTCTTCAAGGAACTACAAAAAATCATGGTGGAGAGATGAAACAAAATGACTACCCCTTTGCATCTCCTTGCCTTTGCATTGAGCCCAGGTACTATAGTTAGTTGGTCCTCAAGGAGTAGAGTTGCCCCATACAGAGATCCTGAAGTTGCTCATGGGTACAAGACGTCCCTTTGTAGACTCTATCCCAATCACATACGGCCTACAGTGAGGTCTGAATTCATGAGTTTCGCAAACACCGATGATTGTGGTCATGAGGCTCTTTAAGACAAGAACAATGCTAGTACTCATAAATGGTGGTACTTCCATGGAGAAATGTACCAGCACCTACAACCTATTGCCATCAAATTTTTATCACAAGTAAGTTCTTAACTCTTAAGATTCTAGTTTCTAAATTCTTGTTGATGAATGTTGAATTTATGTTTTTAAATTTTTTATTCAAAACTCTTAACTCTAATTTCAAAAATGAAAATCTCGATAGGTTGCTAGTTCATCATCATCCGAGAGGAATTGGAGCACATACTCCATCCACTGAATAAAACACAATAGGCCACATTCCAAGAAGGCAGAAGACTCAGTCTATGTGCATTCAAACTTGAGGCTCGCAACACACAAAGACAATACCTACAAAAAGGGGAGGCAAAACATTGGGATGTTGAACTAGAGCGTGCGGAGTTGGAAGATTCAATTGCCCGCCTTGATGCACTTGCAGTTGATGGTGATGACCACGAGCTACCTAGTGATGTTGAGGCTGCTCCTAAGGCTGACATTGTAGTACTGATGCTAGTGGCAGTATTTGTGCTTCTAATTTGCAACAGCCAAATGATGATGCTGATCTGTTTGATGATTTTTGATGATATTTGATCAGTGATGGCTGATTAATAGATTATTAATGTTGACATTATTATTTTTGAATTGAAACATTGATATGGTGGTGTATTTTGCTATGTTATTTTAATATTAGCATAATGGTGTATTAACTTATTTGTTGCTATATATATATATATATATAGCAACAAATAAGTTAATACACCATTATGCTATAATATATATATATATATATATATATATATATATATATATATATACGGACGAAACCAAAACGAATCCAAAAAGAAATTTGAACAAATTTCAAACCCAAATCCGAACCGGCAACTTAGATACTTTCTGCAACCAATGCTTGCTGAAACTTGAGTTCACATGTACGGCGCGGATCTGTCGGGTTATGGAAAAGCTCATGTACCTTCTCTCAAGCATAATGATAAATCTAGTTGGAAGACAAATCTATCCATATTCTTGGGAAGCATCCTTTTTCCATTGGTACAGCGTGTACTTCTTTCTTCCTTTTACTCCCAACTACACTCAACTATTATTTCCTGACACAAGACTTATAATAGAACAAGGACTGATTTTCTTTCCCTCTCTTAAAGAATTGCTGCAACTCTTCAATATTTTTTCAGAACTTGCATGAAAACACCCTTCTGTATTTTGGTCTCTTACAGTCAATATCTTCCTGGATACTGCCTAAAGTTTCTCCCATGTTTTAGATTTTCTAGTCGAGACTCAGTATTCCAGCGAAGTTAGGAACTTTTATCTACATTTAGTTTCTAATATCTATACTGTATACACCATGAAACATGTTCACATAGTACATGATTTATAGGAAAGTAGAACACAACAACCAAGGTTCTATTTATGTAACTTGTGATTATTTGAGATTTCCATTTATGTTATCAAGCTTTTAATTCTTAAAGACTGTGATTGATATTCTTGGTCTGATGCATTTACTTAAGAGTGGTCTTGCAGATATGCCTGTCAAGTAGCTGAATTTTTTGAATTTGTAAAACGTCGAAAAGAAATACAGACTCAAGATAAAGATCAACATACTAGATATTTGGAGAAGGTAATAGTTCCTAAGAAGAGTAGCATACTGGGTCCTGATGGGAACTTTTTACGGTCTGCACGGCTGAATTCTTTGCAACCATGCTAGGCCTTTTCTTCTCTCTCGAGTTGTTTGAAAGGGTGGCTTACTGGATCCTCATTGGACTTATGACGGCTCTCAAAGCTGAGTTTTGGGAGTTTTTCTGCGGACGCTTCTTTATCTAATTGGACACTATTTTGCTACGGGGCTATCTTTTAATTTTCAAGGAAACAATTTTGTTGGCAGTATTTTCTGTGGCATGATGGTACTCTTTCGATGCATTCGAAATTGCACTTTAAGCAGGAGCTATAGTGTTTTGGATATGTGAAACATTTCAACTGGAGGAAAGTAAGCTACTGTGGTGAAACCTGATCCAACTGTTATACGAACTAGTGAAAATGACTTTCTGAGCTGATCTGACGGAAAAGACAAGGGGATGGAAGGTCGGAGACTCAAAAAGGTAGACGAGGTGTAAAGTTTTTCTAATACAAACTTTAGCAGCAGAGTCTATTCAACTTGCATGTATATCTGAGTTTGGTAGAGGACCGTCATTGTCTTCAACATATGCAGAACGTTTCATGACAGGATTACACTATTAATTGTGGTTTTGGGAATGGTGCATCCTATTGTTGTACTTTACTGTCAGACATACTATGCCCGCATTCGGTTTTGAGATACTAATTTATTCTTTCTCATGCCTTTTGCATACTATTTTGATTTTTGTGGTAGGGAGGCATTTGTAACAGGTGAAAAAATGCTTGGGAGAGACCATGAGATCGGATGAAAACCCCTATTTCTTTATATAAACCATTTGTATCAACGGTTTAATGATCAGAAGGAAGAAACTTCTCGATCAAACTAAAGTCTAGATGTAAATATATCAGTAATTTGATTTGAAAAGAATATACTTCATCATAGCCGACTATATATGACATCTTAATTTTAAAGACATGTAGGACGAATAGGTTTGGAGGTGCTTCATTAAATGGTTAAATGTGAATATTATACCTCAGCATTGACAAAGTGTAAGCCATTTTTCTCATTTTTTTTGGAGTATCCTACCGTGTAGAACTTCAAATTTGATTGTTGTTTTTTGTTTAAACCTTTCAGAAGTTTCCAAACCCGGCATTGAAATAATTTAATTCTATTGTATAGATGGCAATGTAAAATTCAAACTGAGTGCTTTTGGAAAACGAACGTGACAAATTGATAGACGGCAAAGGTAGTTCCATCGACTTCTACCAATGAATTGAAAAAAGGTTTATTTTGCAACATGCAGTCATAACAATATATGACATTCATGGAATCCTATTTTGGTACATCTCAAAATGAATCACGCGGCACACACTCAGGTTACATGATCCCTAATTCTAAAGGAAATCAGATACAAAGTAGTAGGGGAAAGGTGACAATAGTGGCGCGAGGTTTAATAACAGTTCATTTATTGTCATAGTGATCTCCTAGAAATAAATAATGTTTTAGTCATTACACACTTTTAATTTAACCAATAAATATTTGTTTGTCTACCAATACATGTTCATTAGTGAATGTGTAGATCACAAAAAACCAAAAAAAATGAACCACTACAAACACACATGTAAGTTTACATAGAAAGCTAGTAGCACATAATAAGTCAATTAATCATTTAAAAAAAACTTATATATTTACATATACTACTCTATGTAAGTGGTCCAAAAGTCAAATGTACTCAAATTACATTTAAATGTGCATAGTTATTGGTGTCTAAAATGACAATAGAAAATTACTATTTGTTTTATAGGCTATCAAGTCCACTTTTTCCCAAACTTCCTTGCAATCTCCATGCATTAACTACATTTGAAAATAGTACTCGTATTTGCGACAACTGGTGTAAGACTCTTTAGTAAACAAAAAAAACAAACATAAAAAACTATAAAATTGAATTCAATGAAATCAAACTTAAATTGCAGAAGCAAGTATGAAATGATCGATTATCAAAATAAATCAACTTAAATTGTAAATGCAAGTATGAAATGACTGATTGTTTCCCACTAACATTCAAAATTTGAAAATCAACTACCACAATGAATGCATTCACTTTTTACATTCGAATGAATTTATAAAGGGAATTTCCAAGTCATTTTCATTACTATGTCATCTTTGTTTTCTTTGAATATCCTATGTATAATTCAGAGCTGGAGAAGGATTTTTTGCATATTCTTGATTAAAGGGAGTTTGTTCAGGTTGGTACATGCACAATAACCAGCTTCATGTTTTCATATATGTATATATTATTTTCAGTCATTGTAAGCACAAATATCTACTGTTTTCAATCAAGGTTATTTAGTCTTAGTGTCTAAATATATAAATTGCAACCTCATTTATTTTTTAACCATATATCAGTTGTATTTGTATCACTTGGATCTTATCATTCATGTCAACCTTTCAAACTTATACATCAAATCCAATAACAACATAAATATACATTTTTTTAATCATATCACAATTACCTCTTTATCTACTACAACTCTTGCTTTTATTTTCTGTAATCGATATGTGACATATATAGATGGTTTCATTATAAGCGAAACACATGGTTTCATTATACTATGAAATAATTATCTGTAGGGCATGGAGGGTTTCATTCAAATGATTTCTTTCATTGTACACAAAATGCATATATATACATAGATACATATGATGACCTTATGAAAAGACATATTGTCAATTAGTGCCAAAACACTTAGTCATCACAGTGTTGACTGAGCCAGCAGTGCAACCCGAGCAGTGGCAGTGTCGACCGAGCAGACAGTGGTAATCAGTATTACCCGAGTGATCAATGTAGCCCGAGTACACAGAGTAGCCTGAGTGCCGGAGTTTAGTATGTTGCCCGAGTGACAGCATAATGCCCGAGTGCCAGTATATTGCCCGAGTGGATCACTGGACCAGAGTAACAGTTTTGGGTCGACTCAGCTTATATTGTTAGATATTAATTTATCTTATGGAAGCTGACTTACAGTTGCATTTGATTTGGATGAGGTATAAATATAAAGTATTTTGCTTATCCAAATAAGAGTGAATACATGTATAGAAGTATGTATGCGAATATGAAGTGGCAAATTGTTTAAGAGGCTACAACAATATAAGGAACAACATAGACTCATTCATCACAGTTAGGTGATTAGTTTATATCATTGGATCTTATTCAACAATTCAGAGTTGCATTGAAGATCATCTACTGGTTCATCCTAACAGGTGCATCAGCAAAATCCTCTAACAAGGTGGACCTAACAGTCCTTTACAAATCTCCTAATAGAGTTGCATTACTTGATTGTATTGCACTAAATCCTTTCACAAGGTGGACCTAACAATCCTTATTGCTCCTAACAGGGCAGACCATTAGAAGTGGTCAATTGTAAGCTTTAACAGGCCAAATTTATACTGCAGTAATAAATCTTGTGGGTACCATCCCCACCCCAGTTTTACTTTCTATTTGGAAGGTTTCTGGGTAACCAAATATTGTGGATGTTTTGTTGCTTTTCATTTCATGCATGCAATCAGATTAGATAATCTAATATTGGATTAAAAGGATTAAGTTGTATTGGTTCCTGATTCACCCTCCCCTCTCAGTCACCTTGACTCAACATATTTCCAACAATTGGTATCAGAGCTAAAGGTTCTCTTTATAGAAGTTTAACAGCTTGAGCAAAGATCAGAGGCAATGGAAATATACATATTGGAGAAAGCCATTGAAAATGAAAAGATAGATCTACAAGTGGCCATGGATCAAATCAAGAAACTCAAGGAGCAGCTCTCTCTTTCCCTGAAAAGAAGAAAAGATTTAGCAGTACAGATGAATGACAAAAGTTACATAGAAGAAATAATTGAACACTTATGCAAAGAAAGAAGTTCCGAAGAAGCAGATACAACAATTGAAGACCTACTTGCAAAGAATCTCAATTTACATAAAGAAGTCATAAAATTGAAAAGAGAACAAGAAATTCATTCAGTCAGAATATGTGAAGTCATAGAACAAAAGAGTCAAGCAAAAAATGACAAAGAAATGACACAGGAAGATAAACGATTGTTGAATACAAGACTAGAAGAAAAAGAAAGTGAAATCCATCATTTGTCATTTCAACAAGCAAATATGATAAATCAACTCAATAATGTAAATCAAGAAGTTATCAATCTGAGGACAGAAAATGAAAGACTGCAAAATGATCTCAATACTGAAAAACAAACCAATGAGAGTATGATGAATTCATAGAGAAGCATGGATCAATTGCCAGAGCAAACTCAACTCAGACATCATGGACAGACTGGATTAGGTTATACTGAACAAGGTGAATCCTCACAGCAAGGAACTCAAAAGAATAGAAAACCTACTTGTAATCATTGTGGCAAGTTAGGGCACACATCAAATAAGTGTTGGAGCAATGGAAAATCAAAATTTAATGGTAAATGCTACATATGCAACAAACATGGACATAGGGCAAGTGAATGTACTGAGAAAACTAAGTTTGAAGGAAAATGTTTCGATTGTAACAAACAAGGTCACAAATCCTCCGAGTGCAGAACTAAGAAATGGAACCCTGTTGAACAACTAGCTAAATAAATTTTTGGTTGGGATTACAACACATGGAGCAGATGTTGTCACTGTGGTGAATATGAGCATATTGGTGCAAATTGTGTAAAGACTCACCTCAGGAAAAGGAATCCTACTAAGAGATGTTATGTATGCAAACAACTCGGTCATCTAAGCAAGAATTGCATGAACAGAGAAAAAGTGGATACTGGTTTTGAGAAAGGCAAAGCAAAAGTTTCTAAAATCATAACTCAAATGAATCAGCAGTGGGTAAGGAAATCTCCTGAGAGTTCAGATCAAAACAATGAAGAATCGAATGACACCCAAAGCAGTGAATTGGGTGGATCTACCATCTCCGAATAAACATGCAAGGAGACTACTGGAACTGTGCATACAAGCCATCCTACATCAGTTCTAGACATGATAGTAAGTCCAAATCAGCATATTGATGCACTAGGACACATTATAGTTTTAACCGAGTCAAGATCTCAGTAACACTTGAGTTACACAGGCTTAACCAAGTTAAGTCGGGTTGTATGGTTTTGAGGATGCAGAAGTTTGTTTTTGTCGAGTTTCATTCCGAGCTATGCCAACTACCATGTACGGAGCATTTAATGAAAACTCAATGGTAAAATCTCTTATAAAAGATGAATTGCAAATGTTATTATTTACAACGCTTTCAATTTGCAGAGTGATTCAGTGCCTTAAGCGATTCAGAGCGAATTTGTATTCAAAATTTTTAAGTTGCGAAGTTTTATCAAACCTCCGAGCATAATGGCATCTACATCCAACAACAAGGTTAAGAAAGGATCTGAGATGTTGGTTAGGAATGCTATATGCAAACCTCCTAAGTTTAAGCTTCATCCAACGATTGCTGAGGAGATAGACCCGATGGGAGCTCATTCCCTAATTCCTCCAAGGGTATTGCTGATCAATGACATCCGAAACTTCTATCATTGCACAATTCAACAGGGACATTGGAAATGAAGAATGCATATGATAAACTCTGTGAAGAAGGAAATCTGAAGCCAGAACATAAATATCTAGAAGTCAAGGGTTTGACTCACATCATGCATATGCCACAAAATTTCTAGGTTAAGTGGATTAGGTTCATTCTGACCTGTGTTCATGACATGCAGCTATGGTTGGAGCAACCAGTAAAGATTACCAAGACAATTGTACACCGTGTTAAAGGGTATCCTATGTTGGACAAGTCTAAAACCACCAAAACCCTACCTCGGGATGACCTAACTAAGAAGACTCTTGCCGAGTGGGACGACAAAGGCATGAGACTAAATGGAGTAACTGACATGGAATTGAAGTTTGGGATACATGTTATTGCTCACAAAATCTACAGTTCTAGCCGACCTAACATCGTACCATGTGAGGCTGTGGACTTGGCATACAAGGTGGTCAAGAACAACCTCTCATTTGACCTTGCCAAGTTGCAGCTCATCCAATCGAGCAAGAACATGGAAAGCATCCGGGCATCAAAGACCAATCCATGTAAGTTTGGTTCACTTCTGGTCTGCATATTCTTTTACATTCAAAAGTTTTTCCCTTCCAAAGGCACAGTTGTTTGGAAGAAGGACAAACCCATAATATATCAGATAAATGATTTCATAGCTGAATTAGGAGACAATTTTGAGAGCATCATGGATGCATATTTTGAGGAATTCAGACAGAAGATGTAGAATAGGTATAGAATTCCTAAACAATTGGTTGAAGACCACAAGGATGATGTTTGTTTCCTAGTTAATTGTGATAAAGTATATATTCATGCAGTCAGACCTAGGGTTGCATGGGTGAAACCCCTTACATATGAGGTTAACATAGATGAGACCAAGAACATCATTGAAGCTCTTGTGAATGAGCCTGTTGACCCCAAAGCACCATACTTTGGTACATATGAAGAAGTCAAGATCATAATTTCAATAGAGATTGAGATTCCTAAGATTCTGAAAAGAGGAAAGAAGAGGTTAGAACAATTTGGAAAGAAGTATGGAAAGACTTCAGACTCTCCTCCATCTATCTCAGTAAGGAAAGAAGATGAAATTAAGATAGAAGATGATGTATCTGAAAAGGAAGAGGAAGAGGTAGAAGCAGAGCCTCCCAAGAAGAAAAAGAGGCTAGCTCTCAAGAAAACACCTAAGGCCCCTACCCATGTCCTCACTACCAGCAAACCCATAAGATCTAGAAGGAAACTCATGTTGCCTAAGGAAGATGAAGAAGATGAAATCACATTCAAGAAGTCCCCACCTACCTTTGAGAAGAAAATTGAAGACTTAAGAAATGGTAGTGGTATGAGTTCTCTAATATCACTGAATTATGCTTCCAGAACTAAGGATGAACAAAAGCAGATTGAGGAAGCAGTTGTAGAGAAGATGACAAGATGGAAGTATGATCCATCTGAATTGAAGAGTCACATGACTGAAGACCTATTCAAGGCAATATCTGTTCCTTGGAGCAATGCAGTTCGAACATAAAAATATATTAGAGAATAAAGCTTGAGGCAAGTCATGCCTACTATGACAAACAAAGAGGCAAAAGAGGCCATGACCAAATATGAAAGCAATCATACACTCCAAGGTTGAGGACCTTTCAGGTATTGAACAAGAAGATAGAGGATGTGGTGCAGGCTGCTACAAAGATATGGAAGACAGTCTTGGAAATCAAAGATGAAGACAAGAAAAAAGTACCAAGTACATACCACAAAGAAAAGACCAATGATGCAGATTTACTTGAGGTGGAATCTATTGTAGCATCCAATGCATAACATATAGTAGTAGATGTAATGGCATCCCTACCCCAATCACCTATACATATCATCCTATCTCCGAGCAAAGATAAGTCTACTGAATCTACATCTGGACTAGTAGGGACCGAGCACTAGGCTCCACCTACTACTGGGCCAAGCCTGACCGAGTCACATAAGGCAACTGTGAATATTCCTTCAGTGAGCATTGATGCTACAGTTGGTGCAACAAATGTCAATGACCTATTCCAATTGGATACTGAGGAGAAAACTGAGGAAGGAAAGGATATGGATGATAGTGGAAAAGGTAAGGAAATTGTTCCTTCCCCCAATCCTAAGGACAGTGGAAAAGGAAAAGAAATAAAAACTGATGATATTGGTCTTGAGAAAGACATTGTGATTCCAAATTGGGATCTATCCAATCTGATAGTAGAGCGGATGGATATACTAGGGGAGCTATGGAAGAAAAGAGCTACACAACAAAAGCTCCGAGCAAAAAAGAAGAGAAACATAGTGCTGGAGGACATAAAATGTATATTCCTAGATGCACTAGAAGTAGAAGTAAATGATAGTGATTCTATTATGGACCAACTTGTAAACATAGTCCACAAGTTCAATAAAGATTTAAGTGGTCAAGAAAAACTACTGCAGAAGGCAGAAAGAAAGTTTGAGAACAAAGTTCTAGAGAATGTTGCAAGCAAGATTGCAATTGATCAAGCTAAATTCTCTCATTAGCTCTCTAGAAACTACAGTAAATAATGTTGCTTCATTATTTGTAAAGTTAAGTGATACTTCAAACTTCACCATGTAAATCAAGACAAAGCTGACAAAGTTAGATACAGATTTGAAGGAAAGTGCAAATTATTTGGCACTTAACCCGAGTTCAAGTTTAGCACATTTTGTGAAAATTAAGTATCTGACAGACATGCGGGATGAATTACTAAGGGAAGAAGCAAGGACAAGAGAATCTCTCACAGCTATGTAGAGCCAACTCCTTCCACACATGGATGTAATGCAGAAGCATATAGCTCATGCCAAGACTCTTATTCATGACAACAAATTTTCAGTTGCTGAGCTTATGATGGAGCTATCAACAAAGATACAGATAGAGTTACACATCCTGAAGGTATTGCAGGATAATTGGGACAATACTTTGTCTCAGATTTTAAAGGTACATAGTGATTTCCTATCCTATTTTGGAATTACCATGTAGATATATTTTGGCATTTGTGTCAAAAACAAGGGGGAAATATATATAGGAAAGATATATATAAGGAAATACATGTACAAAAGAGAAGTAGAGCAGAAGATATATATATATATATATATATATATATATATAAGTGTTACATAAATAATTTTGAAAAATAAAAAAAATAGAGTCAGTTGTAACCGAGTCACAGAGCTATTGTCAAAACTCGAGAAAGTACCCAAGCATATGGTAAGGGGGAGTTTTGACTCAGAAGTTTGAGCAGTTTTTGAACATGATAAGTGTTTTTGGTCACTAATGCCAAAGGGGGAGATTGATGACCTTATGGCAAGACATATTGTCAATTAGTGCCAAAGCACTTAGTCATCACAATGTTGACCGAGCCAGCAGTGCAACCTGAGCAATTACAATGTAACCCAAGCAGTGGCAGTGTCGACCGAGAAGACAGTGGTAATCAATATTACCCGAGTGATCAATGTAGCCCGAGTACACAGAGTAGCCTGAGTGCCAAAGTTTAGTATGTTGCCCGAGTGACAACATAATGCCTGAGTGCCAGTATATTGCCCGAGTGGATCACTGGACCCGAGTAACAGTTTTGGGCCGACTCAGCTTATATTGTTAGATATTAATTTATCTTATGGAAGTCGACTTACAGTTGCATTTGATTTGGATGAGGTATAAATATAAATTATTTTTCTTATCCAAATAAGAGTGAATACATGTATAGAAGTATGTATCCGAATATGAAGTGGCAGATTGTTTAAGAGGCTACAACAGTATAAGGAACAACAGAGACTCATTCATCATAGTCAGGTGATTAGTTTATATCATTGGATCTTATTCAACAATTCAGAGTTGCATTGAAGATCATCTACAGGTTCATTCTAACAGGTGCATCAGCAAAATCCTCTAACAAGGTGGACCTAACAGTCCTTTACAAATCTCCTAACAGAGTTGCATTACTTGATTGTATTGTACTAAATCCTTTCACAAGGTGGACCTAACAATCCTTATTGCTCCTAATAGGGCATGCCATCAAAAGTGGTCAATTGTAAGCTTTAACGGGCTAAATTTATACTGCAGTAATAAATCTTGTGGGTACCATCCCCACTCCAGTTTTTCTTTCTATTTGGAAGGTTTCTGGGTAACAAAATATTGTGTCAAATATTGTGGATGTTTTGTTGCTTTTCATTTCATGCATGCAATCATATTAGATAATCTAATATTGGATTAAAAGGATTAAGTTTTATTGGTC
>MU223453.1:387559-417101 GCA_018584345.1 Thuja plicata | reverse complement strand
ATCCATTGTAAGTAAATGATCTAAGTTTCTATAATTAATATTTCTCTTTACAGTTTGAGCTAAATGTATATGTTCATCCATACCAGTAGGAGCACGTGATCCTGAACCTTCTCCAACATCAATTGTCCGAGCTTTCGTAGGGAATGATCCCGACCCTTCTTCAATGTGCAATTCTTCGACTTGACTTGACCCTCCTACTTCATCTTGTCCTTCACCTTCTTTAGTTTTATGATAATATGCCAATACAGCTTCACGATTTCTTTGTTCAGCACCAGGTGATCTTTTTCTAGCAGATTTACGTTGTCTTCCCTTCTTGTTCCCCATTTATTCTCTTCAAAAATGTCTTCCAAATGTATTTTTTCTTCAAAAAAATGCTTTGATATAATATTTCTCCTCTTCAGAATTATGCCATCGAAAAAAATAGAAATAACAATCTTTATTCCAAAAACGCATTTGTAAAAATTGAACAATAATAGAAAAAGCGAATTACTTGCTGCAATTCGGTTAAAAACTGAAAACAAAAAACTTTAGATTTATACCATTCTAAATTTTTCAAAAAATAAATTACAACATGGTCTACCTACTTCGTGCGAAGTAGGCAAGATAAAAATCCGGCAGGATGGTTTTCACCGGATTTTTCACTCAAGTGGCTTCGCGTGAAGGGGGTCTTCGCTCGAAGACCCCTAAAATAAAAATTTCTTGTTTGAAAATAAACAAGTCCTAAAAATTGGTCTTTCAAGCCCTGGGACAAGGACCAAATCAAATGTTTTTCTCAAATACATGATGCCAAATGATGCGATTCGAAACAAGATTTCTAATGAATATAATTTTAATACATATTGAGTTCGTTATCACTTTCAAATATTACTTTAACTAAACATAGGTTGTTTGGCGATTCAACAACCTGTCTCTTCAAGGCTTTGGGAAAAATAGTAAATTACAAAAAAAAAATTATGAAAAATATGTAGGAAAAGCGTATTTGTGTT
The DNA here is from genome assembly GCA_018584345.1 of Thuja plicata. NCBI lineage: Eukaryota > Viridiplantae > Streptophyta > Pinopsida > Cupressales > Cupressaceae > Thuja > Thuja plicata. The sequence continues at coordinate 416,115 of MU223453.1, read as the reverse complement.
ACCTTTCTATATTAAAAAAAAATTGAATTTCGATATATACATTTCAACTTACAGTGATTAAAGTGATCTTATGTCTAAATTACGGTTACTGTCACTTTAAAACTTAATAAACTATGAAATATTGACCCAAAATGAATGAAAACAATTACATCCTCTAGATATTGAAGTTACAAATATAATTTCGAAAGAATTATATCATTATCATATTTTAAAAAAAAGTTATGCTAATCCAAGTGAAAGTCACTTATTAAAATCACAGTTTTTTCACACAAACCACTTTTCGAAGAAGGAAAAATGAATTTTAAATTTTTTAAAAAATATATATTTAGAAACTAGAAAGAAAATGCAAATAGACCCTAGTTTATATCATCTTCAAATTCCTTATAGTTTTACGGCAATATGTGTTCGAAAATGAAGTTTTTTCTCAAAATGTTGATCTCTGTGTCAAAGTTGGCCAAAAAGTGGGACACACTATTGTGGGATCACCCCATGGTGTTGAGGCTTTCTTTTCAATTATTTTCTATATGACTTCGAGAGTTTCATTATGTTGTGAAATTGTAAGAATCCCTACTAATTCTAACTCCAATAATGCATCAAAATTTTCACAAGCATCGTATCGACATTCTGTCAAACACTTGGATGGACATCTCAATCTAAAGTATTCACTAATTCTGATTTCAAACTTTCAATACCAAACACAAGAATACCGGACATTCATTTAATCAAACACTTGTCCCAAATACTAGTAGTCAAAGATTAGCAATCAACTGCTGAAGTAATTCTGAATATAAGGGAAATAATGTACACTTTGCAGACTATCTGGTGAATCTTAGCTAGCTAGTTTTTAGGTTCAGATTTAGTATCTACAACATGTATATTATAAGGCATTGCACAATCATTTAGATTGGATAAAAGATGTAGCAGTTTATCAAACTCTTCACCAGATATAGGCAACAAAATGCAACATCTTTCATTATGCTCAATGCATATATAGAAGCAATAGTGGTAAATGAGAGGAGTGAATTCACTAGCTAAGTGTGCACTTGTCAGTTATGTTCCTTTGTCATGGTTATGCAATCTTAATTCAATGATTTAGGAGGAATAATTATCCAGGAAATTCCTTGTAACATGTCGTGGATCTTGACCTTACCATGGGAATACTAATCAATGAAATTAGTGTTGTAAACTATGTTGTCCATACATAAGAGGTTGTGGTAATTTTCCAATACTTGAGAGATACCATTAGGGACTGGGTTCAAACATCATTCCATATGACTTCATACTCATACGATACACACTAATGCCTAGGTGTGTTTTTATTTAGCAAGTGTGAGTGCCTTGTAAACCTGATGACATCTATCTCTGCTGCAACCCCATTCCTACGAGTCCTTCAATCACAAAAGTTGAGACACCAGACTTCGGCTAATGAGAAATCTTCGTGGAACATATATTTACCGAGAACTATAGTATGGCCGCTGAATACATTATTAGTTCCCAATGAACATTCACTTCCTTACTAAAACACTCACGCTATGGACAAAGGGTGGGCCTTGCAAATACAAGCTTTGAGGTATCAAATAACTTCAGAAATGGATTTCTCTTCCAGAACCCAATAAAACCAAGCACAAACGCTCAGCCAGTGGGGAAGCTCTGTTTCCAAATATTATTCACCAACCATAGTCTCAAATTGTGTATTTCATGGCAAACACAAACATTCCAATGAAGATCTTGGGACAAATATGAATTATATTGCACCTTTAATGTTTGCCAAAATAAAACTTAATTCACCTCAATATTAAATAATGATCCTTAATATCAAGTTGTAACTTTATAAGATATAATTGCATTAACTTGGATCATGACTTCTTAAATTAATAGAATATTGTTAGTCTTCATATAGCTCTGGTCCACAATAATCAAACTCCAAAATAATATTCATGTGGAAACTTCATAATTCTTAGACTAATTAAACCACAATAAAATATTCTTTTAATTTTTCAGTGAAAGATTTCCGACAATAATCAATTTTAAATCCTTTAAGTATTTATTCCTGAAGCAATGACAGTGATCCTTACAAATTTGGTACAAGTGTGAATTTTGTCGCAAATCCAACCCAGAAAGTGTACGCGGATTCGAATTTTGTAACACTCAACAAAGAGGGTTAGTAGCACTGATTTGCAATGGGGGAAATCAAATGGAAATAACTACTAAAACGAAACTACGAATCAATAAAATGTACAAACAAATAAGAGAAAACAAATGAATGAAAACCCAATTGCTTGAAGATTTTATTGTCTCTCTCTACTCCTTCCAAAATGCTGCTTTTGATGCTTAGTATTGGTGTGGGCAGCATCTATGACTTGGGAGCGTCGAGAATTTGATATTGAATGTGCGTGTCATCACAAGATGACTTGATGCTTGAACCAAATCTGACAGAGTAATGGCGCATGTGAGCTTGAAATCCCGGATCCTTCAAATGGTTATGAAGGGTTTGTTATATAGGAATTGAGAATGAGATGAACGATTGAGATCAAATCCCAGAGATAGGAAGATGAACGATTGAGATCAAATGGAACTGGAGAAGCCATCAGTAAACTCCACCTCTTCAACTGGGAGAGATGAGATAGAGTTTGGTTTGTATGCGTGAAAATGGGCGATACCTGCGAGCTGAAAACACAAACACACACACTTCAATAAAGTCTTGACGTGGTTAGTGGGTTAGACAAAACGAAATTTGAATGAACAATCTACACTAACCGACAACAACCCATTGCCTTCTAGTAGGTAGGAGTATGATTTTGCTCTCAAGTCATCGCAAACTCAGTGACTACATTGATAACCTAAACGAAGGATTTTAAAGCTATGCTAAATGATCTAAAATGATAATGTAGGATGCAGATTTGTTGTTAATCCAATCTACATATGATTCAGTTTTAAACACCAAATTGAAGTGTTTAGTATTCATTTTAAAACCCAAATTCAAAATGTGCTCTAAATTAGGTTTGCATGCTTGAAAGTAAAAACAACAATTAAAACTAAAATGATAAATGCTAAGAATGCTAAAACATGAAAAACTGCATAATAACAATGCACAAATTAGAATCCCTGTGAAGGAAAATAGTTTCTCTTTTATAGAAATCTCTCTCGAATGGACGGTCGAGATCGAAAGAAAAAAGTGGCTCAGATTTGATTGAAGAAGCACAATCCATGTGATTGGTCGAAAGAGTCAGTTGACTGAACCGACTGATCAGTCTTTCTGGAAACTTCCATATTCAATTCTCAGTTAACTGAAATGTTTCCAAGATGATAAACAATGGAGAATTAGTTAACTGAGTGGAAATGGATTGTTTCAAAAATGATAAATCAATTAACTGGATTTGATGATGTCATATGCATTTTTAATAATTCAAATGATTTTGAATGCATATTTGTGTTTTTATTAATTAATTTAATTCCCTTTTTTATGTAATTGACAATTTAGCAATTTTATTTAATTAATATATCAGAATATCAATTAAATAATTAACATAAGGTTTATTTTCCAATGTATTATGATTTTTGGAATTAATTAATTAATCAAGTATGATGATCAATTAGGACCTAGGGTTTAGGTCAGATCAGTTCGACTTTGATGAATTGCCTGTTTGATTTAGGACTTAGAATAATCAAGATTAGGGTTTCTTGATTAATTGTTGAGATTGGGGGTCTAGGGTTTAGATGGCCATTTTTAGGTGATTACATTTGCCCCTCTTTGAATTGATGTGCAATCAATGCATTGATTCAAAGACTTGTTAGCGAGAAGACCTAGAATAGTTTGATTTGAAGCGATGAAACCATTCTTTTGAAGATGAAGACCGACTTCGAGCTTGACTGGATGAATATCGATCAAAAGATATAAAATAGAATGCTCAGTTTCATTTGAAGAGATGAAACTGAACATCTATCAAGAACTCTTAAACCTTTTGATTAGTTTGAATAAATAACCAGATTGATTTGAAGTGATGAAACTGATTGCCATTAAGAGATTTGATCAACAAGTAAATTGACTTGATTTGAAGCGATGGAGCCAATTTGATCAATGTATCTGGTTTCAATAGTGAACAACTCGTATAAGACCGATCTTGTCTAGTTTCGAGTGTATTCACCAATGTATAAGAGCATTGCTTAGGTTGCCTTTGATTTAAGATTATCTCAACTTGATTTGATGTGATGAAGCTGAGATGTCCCAAGCGATGGGGTTTTGATTGAGGATGTAATCATTGGAATGTTGATATCTTGATCCTACCCCCTCAGGAGAGAAATTGAAATATGGCTAGGTGCCCTAGTGATGAGAAGCAATTCGATTGATAACATGATGCAAGAAGAAGCTGATCTGATTAGAAATAGGTCCCAAGCAGTTAGGACAAAAGTTGTACTTGATGAGAGGTCCTATTTGACCAAGATTGACCAAAAGTATGATACATAGATTGATTAGAAGAAAAGGAGAGATTTCCATTGGTTGTGCAAGCCGTCAATTTCAGATTTTGATTTTGATCCTGAAAATGGCATCAGGATAGTTGAATTAGTGAGGGGTGTCATGTTCACGCACAACTTACCACTTGATGAAAGGAAGATTGATCGATAAGAACCTCAGATCCTTCATATTAGAGAGAGATAAAGTTATTATGTAGATTTCAACACGATGCAGATGCAAGACTAACATGAATGCAACCTACGGTGTAGTCACTGAAGCTTTAGTGTTGAAATTTTTTATCATTGAGCATTTTTTGGAACATCGGAGTTGATACAATCCTTACTAGTGCCACTACGACCATAAGAATATGAATATGACTTTCATCGGATAAGATATGAGAAACTAATGTAAGCATGGAGGCACAACAGCCGAGATGACCTGAACATTGTTTACAATTGATGGTGCAAGAGTACACCATTATCGAGGTATTCAAATCCAAGATAACCATGAGTGTGATCTTGCGTAAACAAGCAGAGCAATAACAGTCAAGGAGATAGTTCTGACCTCACCTTGGCGTACAAATAAACAAGATTGAGGGATGTGAGGCTTTTCCGCCTTAATGCAGGAGCTCTTATCACGTACACCCTGTTTATTGGACATTTTTGGATCATCGGGACCACCAACAAGCAGTAGACAAAGAAAAGATAGATGAAAATCAATGAGAACAGACATCATACAAAGAGAAGTTCAACATACTTCAGCCAGTTTCAAAGTTTTTGGATGTGTATATGTTTGAGGTGTTGAGAAACATCGTCGTGCTTGTGAGTGCTTTGTGTTTGATTTCTATCGATCTGTTGTTTACGTTTGCGATATCCAATGTGTGTTAAGAAACACAGATGTGTCCAAAGATAGTGTTAAGAAACACATTTGATTGTGGTGTTGAGAAACACCTGTTTGCGTTAGTAGCGAGTTGTCCTTCAGAATTGACAAGATTACTGACTCTGGTGTAATCCAAAGATGTGATCAAATTTGGGGAACCATGCCCCTAGTAGCAAATGAAGATGACTGACTTGAGTCATACTGCGAGGACAAATCTGATTTGATTGCCCCTAGACTATGATGTTGGATCAGTTTCAAGCCAGGAGGGTTTTCAAAAGAACCAAGGTGTCACGAAAGTGACTGAAAGATGTGTACAAACTGAAGCAAAGGATTGATTCCAATATTGAGCATTAATAGATGGAGCGCTGAGTACAAGAGGTGCCTGTTTACCAGGTTTTCACCTACTTGGCAGATATTTTTGTTTTTGTTACCATGGCGCCTGTTTACCAGGTTTTCACCAAGGCACTTTTTCTTCTTTTTCAATTTTTTTGTATTTTTCCATTTTTTTGTATTTTTCTCTTTTTTTGATTTTTTTTTATTGATGCATCAAGGCGCCTATTGCTAGGTTCTCACCAAGAAGATCATTTTTTTAGGACATTTTTCAATTTTTAGATTTTTTTCAGGATCATAAGTATGTACATGGTGTTGATCACCGAGAATGCCTTAGGTGTAGAACTTCTTCAGATGGAGAGTGTTGATGGGCTCCCAGAGCAATTCTCCTTCAGGTGTGGAGAGTTGATAGGCTCCGGAACTGAATACTGCAGTAATGATGTAAGGACCCAACCAATTGGGTTCAAACTTCCCCTTCTGCTCTCAATGTGACTGATTGCGGGGATTTTCTCTCAACACAAGATTGCCCACCTGAAGTTCTCTAGGTATAACTTTCTTGTTGTATCCTCTTGACATTATTTTCTGATAAGCTCTGAGGTGATCAAAGGCCACTTTCCGGCGTTCATCCAACAACTCTAGTTCTTGGAGTCTTAAAACTCTGTATTCTTCATCTGGTATAAGTCTGCGCAAAGAAACCCTAAGAGAGGGGATTTCTACCTCTAGGGGTAAGACTGCTTCTGCCCCATATACCAGTACAAATAGGGTTGCCCATGTAGGTGTTTTGATGTTTGTTCTATAAGCCCATAATGCATGATTGATCTACAGGTGCCAATCCCTTCCGGACTTGTTAACCGTACGATGCAATATTTTAGCAAATTTTTATTTGAGGCCTCAGCCTGTCCATTACCTTGCGGGTAATATATGGAAGAACAGTGTTGTGTAATTTTGAAATTTGCACACAACTCATCTATGGTATTGTTCTTAAATTGTCCTCCATTGTCAGTGATGATGGAGGAAGGTATGCCATAGCGACAAATGATGTAGTTTAGAATGAACAGCGAGACTTTCTGTCCAATCGCTTTAATGAGTGGGACTGCCTCAACCCACTTGATGAAATACTCAGTAGCTGTAATAATAAACTTGTGTCCATTAGAAGACGATGGGTGAATCTGCCCGATGATATCAAATGCCCATTGTTGAAAGGGCCAATGTGTGACAAAGGGAATGAGCTCCCTTGCTGGAGCGTGTATAATATTTCCATGCAACTGGCATTTCTTACAAGCTTTCGCATACCTGATAGCTTCTTTCTCCATATCTAGCCAATAATATCCTTCTCTAAGCAGTTTTCGAGCAAGAGTCAGACTGTTAGAATGAGAACCACAAATTCCTTTGTGGACTTCAGACAACGCATGTTTGGAATCTTATTTTTCTAGACACTAAGCAAAGTACCATCTAATCCTCACCTATACAAATCGTTGGCCACGAGAACATACCATGAGACATTACGGATGAGGTGTCATTTTTCATTTCTGGTTAGTCTATCAGGAATGACCTGATGGCGTAGGTAAGAGTAGACATGGTGATAATGGGAGGATTCATGTTCAATGAATGAACATATCATTTGGGATTCGGGGGAGTTGTAGGAAGGGAAATGGATTTCTTCCACCAGTTACTCATAGCGTAAATCTTCCTCTTGTTGTTGTTGTGAGGATGCTAATGTAGCCATGACATCAGCTGCTCTATTATGTGTCCTTGGCACTTGTTGAAATGTGATGAAAGTAAAATATTTCTTAAATTCATCAACCATTCATTTATAAGGCATAAGTTTGTCATCCTTAGTCTGCAATACATCATTGATTTGGTTGATTACAAGTTGGGAGTCACCATGGATATGTAACTCATAAACATTCCATTCAAGAGATAGTTTGATTCCATTTACCAGTGCTTCATATTCTGCTATGTTGTTTGTACAAGGAAACAAGAGCTTGTACACCTCTGGAATGGAATAGTTTTGAGGAGTCAGAAGAAAAAATCCCTGCACCTGAACCTTGTTACGTGAAGGAGCCATCGAAGAACATTTTCTAGGATCAGTGAGTGATGTGCAAAATAGATCCATCTGGGAACTTAGCATTGATTGGTTTATTGTCTTGCAGTGGAGCATCAGCTAGTTGATCTGCAATTGCTTGCCCTTTGATTGATTGATGCTCAATATACTCTATTTCAAATTCACTAGGAAGCATAACCCATTTATCCAATCTGCCTGTGAGGGTAGCTTTACTTAGGAGATACTTCAAAGGGTCAATTTTAGCCACCAGTTTGACTAAGTGAGCCAATATGTAGTGACACATTTTCTGAGATGCAAAGACTACTGCCAGGCACACTTTCTCGATCATAGAGTAGTTCATCTCATAGGATACCAATGTCCTACTGATATAGTAGATAGCACATTCTTTCTTGTTTTCATCTTCTTGCGCTAGAAGTGCCCCTAGTGACGTTGAGGTAGCTGAAAAGTATAGTATCAATGGTTTTCCTTGTTGAGGTGGCATGAGTACTGGCGGGTTCACCAGGTACATTTTGATTTGAGTGAAATTTTTATCACATTCTTCACTCCATTGATAAGTAATGCCCTTGCACAGAGTCTTGGTAAATGGTTGTGCTCTATCATCCAACTGTGAGATGAACCATTCTCCCTTAGAGTGTTCTCATCTGACTGATGTTCTTAGGAGGTGGCATTTCTAGTATTGCTTGTACCTTTTTAGGATCGACCTATATGCCTTTAGCTGAGATAATGTAACCCAATAGCTTTCTAGATGTAACACCGAATGCACATTTCTTGGGACTCAACCTTAATTTAAATTTTTCCATTTTGTCCATGATTGGGCCTAAGTCTTGTAGGAGCATAGATCATTTCATTGTTTTAGCAAGAGTATCATCCACATAGTCCTCCATGGTTTTGTGCATCATATCGTGGAAGATAGTTGTTATTGCCCTATGATAGGTAGCTCCTATGTTTTTCAAACCAAAAGGCATGACATTCCAGCAGAATGTTCCCCGGGCACATGTGAAGGCAGTCTTTTCTTGATCCTCAGGCACAATCTTGATTTGTACAATCCTTGCTAAATTTACACTTGCCAACTGCATTTGCATAAATGCTTTTTTTTATTCTTCCTTCTCTCAGATATAGCGCAAACTTTATCATTTACCATGTATTGGTCTTCTACTTTGTAATGCGCAGACCATTGGTAATGATTGAAGAAACCTTTAAAGAAAAACCCAATATATATTGCGCAGGCTCTTGAACTGAACATGCTTCTAATGATGACTCCTTGGTCCTTACTCCTGCCAATGCACATACTTGAAATTTTATAAATTTACATCTTACTCCCAGCGTTGATTCTTCATTTAACTCACCTCCATTCATATGCACTAACTTCTTAAAATACTTTCAAAAAGTTTACTTGCCTCATAAATGCTTTTACCTTGTAGGTATAAACCATTTTGCAATCATACCACAAAGTATCAAATTGGTAGACTTTATAATGAATTTTCGCATTTCTGTGAACTGAACTTACTAATGGAAAGTAGCTTCCAGAACGAGCCTTGAAAACTTACTGAATGAAGTAACCGGAACATAGCGCTGAGCACACACGTTCCATGGTTAACATTATTCCATATTACAAAGTGACATTGATGAAACCAAATAGGTCAAGTCGCCTCTTCGGGATAATTCTTCAAATTACCCTTTTAAAAATATTGAAATATATCTGGTTTTGACTTTGAAAACAAGTCAAACGACCTCCTAACGACCCGAGCTTCTGTATATTGGAAATATGTTATATGGAGAGCATGAATCCATAAAAGTGACTCATGACGATCAACCAATCACATTTGGAAAACCCTTGAAAGTAGCCACTTGGAACTTACAAAAAGGAACATACGAGGAAATAATTATTTCTACAAATGAAAAGAGTTTGGGAAAGTATGCATACGAAACCCTCAGGACCTAAGACCTTGTAAACTTGAAGTAAAATTGGTCTACAATATAGGGGCACCATTTTCTTGATATGAACGATCACGGTATTCAAGATATAACATCATGAACAGGGCCTCCGACTAAACTGTGCAAATGATCTGCATTAAAATGTTAGAGACTGCAAACGGAATCAAATTGACTAACTTCCCAAACGGATTCATAATGACCTGAATATATTCATGGTAGCACATTTCCATGATTACACTATAGGAGAAAAATCAATTTTCCATTCCATTCAATCGGGTATAAACTTGTAAGACCTCAAAGTAGGTCATTTTGCAATTCTGCACTTTACACTGAGAATCAAAATCAATTGCAAATGGAATGACTTTGGAAAACTGTACAAATGAACTCACGGGGGCCGTAAAATGGAAACAGATCTTCTCTCTCATGCCTATAACACCTCGGCATAGTCCTTATATAATGAAACTTCACTCAGCCAAAAATGCAAGCATGCAAAGTAGGTCATTTACTATAATCAGGCAATGTGCAAAATATAGATTTGTGTGAACACCTCCAAATGACCCTCTTCAAAACACATCAAATCTGATATCTGAAAGTTGTGACTCATTTTATTTATTCTATGATAGGTTTTGCACATGCTTCCCAATCAATATCTCATACAAATTATCAAGTCATATTTTACTTGCACTTCAAGTAAGCATCATCAAAAAGTTTTTCAAGGGTACTCACCTTGCCTTAGAGAAATTTTAAATTGGTCACTCCAAATTTGTGTCAAATTTGAGAGTACCAACAGTGGCTCTGTCTGGGGACATGTGCCCCTTGCGGGCACATAGAGAATTCAGAATCTCTTGGTGAAGCAGACCAGTCAAAAATCAGACTTCTTTTCAACTTCCAAAAACCGGGGTCCCTATTGAAAACACCAAACACCTAACACACAACTAAAAGCAAAGCGGCTATACAACTTGTACAATATTTAAAAATGGCCCTACAACCACCAAACTAAAATCATCACTTACCCCTATCAAAAACTTGATTCTCATTTCCATGGATCAGAGGTAAGCTGAAATTACCATTGTCATACGCTTGATTAACCATGCTGCAAATTTCTTATCAACACATAATAGTAAAAACCATCAGCACAATCATTATCCCTGAATACTTGGGAATCAATAAAATACTACAAATTTTGATCACTTTGTGACGTAAAAGCATCACACCCTTGACCATCATTGACAAGTTGAAAAGGAAAACATTCCAGCTCCTCTTCATGGCTGGAAACAAACTCATCATGAACACTAGTTTGCACCAAAACATAAGCTTCATTCACAATATTGATTTGCAAACTAAGATGGAACTCTTTCACACAAACATCTGATTGCATTAGATCGGAGATAGCTTGTTGATCAGAGCCTTTACAAGCATCCTCTAAATTTGAAAATAGATCATTAATTAATGGCTCACTCATCATTTGTAAATCTGAAAACACACATTCATATTTATCATTTTTTCAGCATCCTGATCAATACAAGAACCATTCACACTAGTCTCATCCAAATCTGAATCCATACCAGCATATGAGTCATCATACTCATCATATTTGACATAATTTGATTTCTCACAGTCATATGCATTTCCATCTTGGAAATTGTTTGCCTCAAAAGTAGGAAAAAGAAAGTCAGTATAGGTCTCATACTTCTCATCCATTTGCATGTCTTCATTATCAAAGCATATATCAACCAGGCATTACAAAGTAGGGTCTACACTTGATGCATACCTTTAAAAATCAGCAGCCAATAGTTCTGAAATTTTTTCGCTGCTCAATGAACATTGAATTTCATTTTTATTTCTTTAACTTCTCCTTTACTGCTGCAAATACCTTTGCCATAGGGAACAAGGATTGATGTTTCTTGGCTGATGCATTTTGGTGCAAAGGAATCATCACAGCCACTCTCATCCGCACAATAACCATTCTCTTGCTGATCACAAGACTCTTCACTAAACTGAGAATAGAGGTCTTCCTTGTCATGCAGATAATAAAACAAATCTTCAAATCCAACGGAAACATCCACAACTAGATTTTTATCGTTGACATCTTTATATTCATCTACTTCACTATCAACATCATAGTCAACATCGTCTGCACAACTAGATTCAGCATCATCAGTTCTTTCAAATTCAAATTCTTCAAATTCATCTATCCATTTCTTAACTAGTTCAATGCCTTCCTCTCTACATGATGTAGACCAAAATACTGACTTAGGCATACAAATATCTAAGAACAAATGCAGATATGTATATTCTTGAAGTTCAATCCCTTTCGGCAGCTTATCATATGCATTGGAAAACTTTTCATAAAATACATGTATGGATTCTTCATTTATTTCTCCTACATGTCTTTTCAAAAACAAGATGGCTTGGTCTTGTATTCTTTGATTAAATAATGCAATATCCTTTTGGATTTCTTCAAGATCTGCTAGATAAATTTCAGATATAGGCAGCATATCCTGATCTATTGAATCTAGAATCTCCATTGCATTACTTATTTACAATACATCTTCTCATTCAAAAAGATTTTATTCAACTTATGCAATCATTTCACATAACATCATACCTCTGATTTTGATGACTGAGATTTGTAAACAAGAAGTATGGGAAACTTTTAAATTCACTTTCCTTTTCTCTAGTGACTTCTTCACCTAGTAAGGAAACAAATCTATCTCATTAAAACTTTGAGGAATACCTGGGCAAATTGTTTTTTTGTTGTCCTTCTTTATTTCTTTCTAATTTTTTTAATCCACCATTAAATCTTTCGAGCATCTGCTAGATCCTTGCTGCAAGTGTTCCCAACTAATAATCACATTTATTTCATTTAAATGCACACTGGTGCAGAGATCTTTCAAAGTCGCCACTCACTGCTGTGAGAATATATAGAACATAACTAGAACACAAACAAGTTGGGATTAAAACAAAGATAGAAGACTTTCAAAAAGTCAATTGGATCTGACACATTTCTTTCCCAAAGAAGATATTCATAATTATTTTAACAATAACCAGGCTGACAATTGCTTCTTGCCTGTAGTGCCTACAACCAAGGTCCAAACCTCATGGGTTCGTCTCTAACATGTTAACAATGGAGCGTGATTTTACATGGGGAGAGCCTTGGAGAAATGGTGGGGCTTCTTGCCTGTAGTGCCTACATCCTTGGTTCAATCCATAAAATTTTTATTTCTAAAATGAGTTCTCCCACCCGTTCGGAGCCTATGCGCTCTCCTCCTCTGTGTTCAGTGCATCCTCCTAAGCAGTCAAAGTCAGGTGCAGGATTCTCCTTGGCTGTGCGGTTTCCATCTACAGAGTCGCATCCTCCTGCCCACCCTGCTCACTCTAATCCATTGATCCCGGATAGTGCTGCAATTGCGCATTTTTCTCCTCCTCCCAGCACATTCTGATCCCCTTCTCTTGGCCCTAATGGGTCTAGTGTTATGGGAATGTCTGAGCCTAATGTTGCAGTCATGTCTAGGCCTGTGTTGGCAGGCCCATCCTCTTTCCAGGATTCTGGACCTATGGCTGTTGAGGGACCAGGTCTCTCCTTTGCTAAGTTAGTGTCCAAATCTTAGGGGATGGAGAATGGATTTAAGGTTTCAACCTCGTTTCCAGTGTGTGGTTCCCTCGCGGTTAAACTCTCTCCTGATGCTGAAGGGGATTTGGAGAACAACATAGAAATTTACAAAGAACATGGATTGATTTTCCGCTTTAGGGGATTTTGGCCTAGCCTTCCCCTTCTGTATGACTGGATAACTCACATATCGGAACCATTTCTCTCAGGTACGGTTCATATTTTCCCTACGGAAAAGGGTTTCTTCATAGCTAAGTTTGATCTTGCTGAAGATAGAACTAAGATGTTGTCTGAAAATTTTTTTAGCTGGGAGGATGAGAAATTTATGCTTATGCTTAAACCCTGGCACTCTGATTTCAATCCTTCTTCTGAAACCTTCTCTAAAATCCCAATATGAGTTAGAATCCCCAATCTCCCTATTCATCTTTGGCATGACTCCATTCTTGACGAGGTGGGTGAGGCTTTGGGGGATTCTATGATGCTGGACAATGATTCCTTCAACGTTTATCATTCCACATTCGCCCGTATTTTAGTTGATCTTGACATTTTGTCAGGTCTTCTTGCTGATATCAAAATTGAATCATCTTCAGGATCTTGGATTCAGACTCTTGACTATGAGGGCATCCCCTTTAGATGTCAAAAATGCTTTAAGGCAGGTCAGATTTCCACCCGATATGATATGGAACACAAGAAAAAGAATCCTCCTCCCTCTTGGTGGAAGGGGGCGACTAGAAAACATTCCATAGTTGATAAATGTTCTTCTCAGCCTGGGAAGAAGAATGATTTTGTTTTTCCTCCAAATGCTACAATAGGGTCTTCGGTGGATGTTGGTCTTGTGTCTGTTGGTCTTGTGTCTGCTGGTTTTTCCTCTGCTCCTTCTGCTGGCAAGTCTGCTGGAGGGTCTGTTGGTGGGAAGGGGTCTGTCGGGAGGACCGGGGCTTATGTGGAAGAACCAGTTGGTTCTTTAAAGGACTATTTTATAGCAAGGCCTGGGGGTGCTGATCCGTTTGATACTTGTTCGGGTTTGGCACCCCCTCTTACTTTGGTTGTGGGGTCTGCTAGCCCGGTGTAAGATATTTCTTCTTCTAAGAAGGTAGCTTATGCTACAGACCCTTTATGCTGGAAGAATGATGCTACTAGAGCTGAAGAAGGTTGGGTAACGGTAAAAGGAAAAAATATTAAGAAATCTTCTTCTTTGTTTGACATGACCTTTTGTTCCCAAAAGAAGGGGACGAGATGACTGGTTCTTTTGGTGGGTTTTTCTCGTGTTTGCATGAAGGGTCTTTCATGCCATATTTCTTTTAGTTTGTGGGTGCATGTTGTAAAACCCTTGGTGTGTTCAAGAACCATTTTGTATTGTGGGCTTTATTGAAAATATTTTTTGTCTTTCTTGTTTAGGGTTTCGGGGCACCTTCAATACCTGTATTTACCTTAATCAAAAAACAATCATGCTGACAATTAGGATCTGAAGAAATTTCATATTTACAAATATTAAGAACTCTTATCCTCAAATGGAAATGGTGGAAAATGACTGGATTCATAAACAAATAGGCCAGGAGTCTAGCTCAACTTGATAAACCTGAATTATTTACTGCAAATTACTTCAACTCCCCAGTAGAGTCACCATTTTGTCGGTTCTTTTTTACGTTGAGATTACTAGTCAGCAACCTTTTCACTTTGCAACGGATCTTTAAGAGTAGACAACTCCAAGTAGTTCACAATAGAGTAAAAAGGACCAATTAAAAAGGATGCGGGTCCATCCTTCTACGCTTTAGGTTCTGCAAAACCAAGGGGGGGACACCCTTCAACACCTTCAAATATTCAGTAAGGCATCAATCAGCAGAGATCTCACAAAGGCTCAACACAACCGAGAGATACTAGGTGATCGACTAATCACCCATTGAACATCGACCTTAAAGTGGAGCATGAGATTAGTACAACCACAAACCACATAAAACCTTCAGATATTCAGAGTTTATTTCTTTAAATGCAGAACATAGCCAAGACTTAACCAGATATGCATCAATACAGAAGATACTACTCAATGATCAGTGCTTTATCCATTGGGTAATCCCCTTTAACCAAAGTCAGAAATACAAAAATCAACTTATGTCAGAGATTCCAAGCCATAAATACAATAAATCCATATCAATACTAGAATACTTACTTGAGGAAGAAGATCTAGCAAGGAAGATATCAAAAGATGAAGATTTAGAAATCCTCTTGTAAACAACCAAATGAAACTATGTCACATCTACAACATCATTTAATCTAATCCTAGATCAGAACTGAAGAATGATAACACATACATAGATAAACTCCATGCAAATAATCAAAAAATTCAGACTTCACAAGACTGACACCAAGGAGAGATTTGAATCTGGAATTCTCATATAAAGTGTGAAGAATCACATTACTATACACAAATTTGCAATCAACAATATACCGCTTCAATAAGCTGCAAAAGATCAATGACATTCTATTCTATCTGATACAAAACTAGTACAATCATAAACTACATCCCTAATGGAACCATGAAATGACTGGAAACTCCTAGAGCCAGTACTCTGCAACTCTCTGTGGAGACCAGGATTTGGAACCCTGTAACCATGGAAGAAATCTGAATATCTAGCCAAAGTAAAAGATCTTGAGATATTTTCTTGAAACACCACATGTCTTCTTGTTTTAACAATCTTTTTGTTGAGTCATTCTTTCTTCATTCTATTCAAACCACTTTGATTCTGCATCAAAATACACTACAAAAACAAAATCTTCATTTCAAGACCTTTCCAACGATATATGCTACTTGCTATTTTGATAAAAGTTGCCCCCCTAAATCGCTAATCAAACTTTTCCTCCCGTGCATACTTTTTCAACAGTTTGAAATATTTGAATTTACATGTTTTTTCAATAGTTAGACTATTGAATTAAGATGATATTTAATTTTAATATTTGCATCTTCACATATTATCTTTTATCTTTATTTGCCCAGATTTCACCTGATTCTGTCAAGTGTCAATCAGGCTTAATGGCTTATAGGTTAGATTTCTTGCATCTCTCTTTTAAGTCATTAAGTCCACCGTTGGATTTCTTTCAAAGTGCATGCCTTTTAACTCTTTCTTTTTTCAGATAAATCCATTTTAAATTGCATATTAATCCCTTTTAATCTAGAGTGCACCAAAATCTGCCATGTGGCAACCTCCGACTGGATCTGTGTGACCACTAGGCACCATGTGTCATCCTTTGATTTGTTTGCAGGTCCACCTAAGCACCTATGTACCTGCACTACTTTCACTGCCCAGAATGCACCAGATCGTGCCACTTGGCACCTCCTTACTGTCTCTGTGCAATCACTGGATGCAACGTGTCAGTCTCTGATTTGCCACCTCTGCACTGCAACGAATCTTTCCATGTGTCTGGGGTGCCACGTGTCACCGCGACTTATTGGCTTATGCGTTAGATCTCGTGCATCTTTCTTTTAAGCCATTAAGTTGGCTGTCAATCTTGTTGCCTCGGGATTTGCACCCATCTGACAAGCCCCTCCAATGCGTTGCCACATCATCTATGTGGGGTCCATCAAAATTTGGTTTCCCTCACCTAGGCATTCTTCCCAATGCATCTGTCACCTACGCGTGGAGAGCCTCCGGGCTTCTTCTTCAAATCACTTAGTGTGCATTTTTCCTTATAAACATATTGATTGTCCCTCCCACCATCAATGTGGGATTAAGTTTTTGAGTGTTTTAAATCCTTTTTTCATTTTGCCTCAAAATTATGGGGCCCACCGCGCACTGACTCAGTCAGTTAAGGGGCCCGCCAAGTGGCCTCTTGGCTTCTTACTTATTTCATGTAGTGTGCACTGGAATATATGAACATTCTAGAAATCTCCCTACCAATGAATGTGGGATAATGCTCTTTTGCATTTCTCAAGCTTTTAGCATCTCTTCCTTATGTTGCGCAGATACTTCATATGATTTGTTGTTTGAATTGTTTTTTAAAACCAAAGCTCCACCAAATGTTGTGTAGCCCTTTGTTTGGTATTCAACGTAGCTTCTTCCTATTGTGTTACATAGGCAACATGCCATGCATTTGTTGGTCTCCATGTTTAATGTTGCATCCTTTCAACTATATTGCGCAAGCCATCCCTCTTACATTGTTGTTTGAATTTTTTTTAAAAACAAGTCTCCACCAAGACTTACGTAGCCTATGCATTACGCATTGGTTTTCATTTAAAATACTTCCTCTACATATTGCGCAGAACTTCCATGCTTTGTGTTTTGGTTTACATTTAAAATCTTTTCCTCCTTGCATGCGTGGGACACCTTTCTTTGTTTTTGTTTGGCTTTTAAATTTGTCACTTGCTAATTGCTAACAAATGTTTACATCCCTTCTACATTGGTTTATTCTGATTTTGCATTGGTCTTGTTCTAAGTGCCTTCAATACCTGCGTGACTTCTTCCTTGGTACTAACTGTCAATGGCATTGACTTTGATGGTCTCTAACGGTTTCTTGTTTGACAAATTCACCATGCTCATCTTTTAAATTATGCGCACGTATCTTCCTTTAAACAATGCGCAGTCTCTTGTCATAACAATGTGCAATCCTTGCTAAATTTACACTTGCCAACTGCATTTGCATAAATATTTTTTTAAAATTCTTCCTTCTCTCAGATACAGCGCAAACTTTATCATTTACCATGCACTGGTCTTCTACTTTGCAATTCGCAGACCATTGGTAATGTTTGAAGAAACCTTTAAATAAAAAACCAATATATATTGCACAGGCTCTTGAACTAAACATGCTTTTAATGCTGACTCCTTGGTCCTTACTCCTGCCAATGCACATACTTGAAAGGTTATAAACATCTTACTCCCAACGTTGATTCTTCATTTAACTCACCTCCATTCATATGCACTGGCTTCTTAAAATACTTTCAAAAAGTTTACTTGCCTCATAAATACTTTTACCTTGTAGGTATAAACCATTTTGCAATTATACCACACAGTATCAAATTGGCGGACTTTATAATGACTTTTCGCATTTTTGCGAACTGAACTTACTAATGGCAAGTAGCTTCCAGAATGAGCCTTGAAAACTGACTGAATGAAGTAACTGGAACGTATCACTGAGCACACACATTCCATGGTTAACATTCTTCCATATTGCAAAGTGACACCTAAAGAAACCAAATAGGTCAAAAGATTTTAATCATCCAAGTCGCCTCTTTAGGATAATTCTTCAAATTACCCTTTCAAAACCAATGAAATATATCTGGTTTGACTTTGAAAACAAGTCAAACAACCTCTTGAAGACCTGAGCTTCTAGATATTGGAAATATGTTATATGGAGAGCACAAATCTAGAAAAGTGACTCGTGACGATCAACCGGTCACATTTGGCAAACCCTTGAAACTAGCCACTTGGAACTTACAAAAAGGAACATATGAGGAAATAGTTATTTCTGTAAATGAAAAGAGTTTGGGAAAGTATGCATATGAAACCCTCAGGACTTGAGAGCTTGCAAACTTGAAGTAAAATTGGTCTACAATACAGGGATACCAATCACGATATTCAAGATATAACATCACGAACAGGGCCTCCGACTAAACTGTGCAATTGATCTGCATTAAAATGTTAGAGACTGCAAACAGAATTAGATTGAAAAACTATCCAAACGGATTCATCGTGACCTGAAAATCTTCATGGTAGCACATTTCCATGACTACACTATAGGAGAACAATAAATTTTCCATTCCATTCAATCGGGTATAAACTTGTAAGACCTCAAAGTAGGTCATTCTACACTTAACACTCTGAGAATCATAATCAATTACAAATGGAATGACTTTGGAAAACTATGCAAATGAACTCATGGGGGTCTAAAAATGAAAATGGAGCTTCTCTCTCATGCCTATAACACCTCGGCATAATCTTTATATCATGAAACTTCACTAATCCAAAAATGCAAGCATGCAAAGTAGGTCATTTACTATAATCAGGCAATGTGCAAAATGCAGATTTGTGTGAACACCTCCAAATGACCCTCTTCAAAACACATCAAATCTGATATGGGAAAGTTGTGAATCATTTTATTTATTCTATGATAGGTTTTTCACATGCTTCCCAATCAGTATCTCATTCAAATCATCAAGTCATATTTTACTTGCACTTCAAGTAAGCATCATCAAAAAAAAAATTAGGGGTACTCACCTTGCCTTAGAGAAATTTTAAATTGGTCACTCCAAATTTGTGCCAAATTTAAGATTACCAACAGACCCTCCCAAACCTTATCCAAGAAATACAAATCTACCATTAAATGTAAGGAAACCACCTTTGAGAATTGAGGACATCTTGATCAAGAAATCATGGAGGAAGATATCTTATCGTGGCTTTACAAAGATGGACAAGATAATCCTGTTAACATACCAAAAGACAAATGCCCAAAGGAAAATCCTATAGTGTAAAGAATGGGATATCATGGAATAAACTTAGGTGAAAAAGAAAAAGGTATGAAAGAACCCATTAAAGCTATTGGATACCCTCGCAACTGAGTATTGGTCTCTTTAGAAACTAAGGTGTCATTTACTGATGATGGTGAAGTTTATTCTAATTCAAACCTTGAGAAGGAATTCTACGAAGTCCCCTTTGAATACATAGAAGATGATCTCATTGATATTGATCATGTCCTTATCATCACTTCCATAGACCTTTCATCCCCTAGTCTCCCACTCAAACTCCATGAACTTATTGATTGGGACCAACAAGACTCACCACTGGCATTGGACATACATGATTTAGGTGAAGCAGTGTTAGCTCTCTTTTTCCTAAGAGATCTCTAAGACTATGAGCACATAATCGAGTACCATGATCAAGCTTATTTTGGCATACAAGTCAAATATCTTAGTTGTAAAAGTGAAAAACATGATAAAAATAAAAATAAAACATAACATCCGCGGGTGAAAAGCTTTCTAAGGAACCTTCGGATGAAGAAAAAGTAAAAAAAAAAAAGGATGCATCTTCTGGTGAAAATCTTTCTAAGGTGCCAAAAGAGGGAGAATTTGACTTTCCCTTCATGTCTTTGCCACAAGAAAAATGATCCATCCTTATAGAGGATACAGTTTAAGTGAATCTGGGTACCATTGAAGAACCTAAAATCTTGGAATTACAAATATATGCCTAGACTGGACCCTAATCTAGTTGTACACCACCTCGCAGTAGATCCTAGAGTGAAACCTGTCAAGAAAAATCTACACAAGATGCACCCATAGATAGCCTTGTTAGTGAAGGATGAAATATAGAAAATGCTTGTTGTTGAGTTGATAAGATCCATAGATTACCCTGAGTGGGTCTCTAGTATTGTGCTAGTAGGTAAGGTCGCGGGGGGCATTCACATCTACACGGATTTTAGAGACTTGAATAAATCATGTTCGAAGGATGATTTTCCACTTCCCAACATTGACATCATAGTGGATTTGAATGAATGACATGAGATGCTATCTCCTATGGATGGATTTTCCTAGTATAATCACATTAGAATTGCAATGTAAGATCAAAACATGTTACGTTCACCACATCTTGGGGTACCTTATACTATTAGGTCATGCCCTTTGGATTAAATAATGCTAGAGCTATCTATCAATGCTCTATGACAACTATCTTTCATGACCTCCTGCATTATATCATGGAAGACTATGTTTATGTCATCTTGGGAAAATCAAAGACTAGAGAATCACATATCTCCATCATCGTAACAATATTTGACAGATTAGAGAAGTATAAAGGTTGTCAAATCCTAAGAAATATATATTTGGTGTACAATCCATAAAGCTATTAGGTTGCATTCTATCTTGTAGAGGAATTGAGGTATATCCAAAGAAGGTGAATGCTATCTTAGAGATGTCATCCCCCAAAAGATTAAAAAAAAATCCACAACCTACAAGGAAGACTTCATTCCATTCATGATTTTTCTCTCATCTTGTAGATAAGGTTCACCCATTTTCTCATCTTCTAGCAAAATATATCAAGTTCTTAGGGATTTCCTCTTTCATAAATATTTTGAAAATCTCAAGAAGTATCTAGCTAACCCACCAATATTGATCCCTCATATCCCTGGCCAACCTTTGATTCTATACATATCTGCCACTTTTGTGGCATTGGGATCTCTCTTAGCACATCTAGATGATGATGGAAAAGAATGAGCAATATACTATTTGAGCTGAACATTATTTGGATATGAGTTGAACTACAAAGCTATAGAGAGAGCATGATTGGCCATGGTTTTCTATAGACATAAACTCCATCATTATATGCTTGATAAAAAAACCCAACTCATTGCAAAGATTGATCTTCTTAAGTACATGTTATCTAAAGCTACTCTTATTGGTCATACAAAAATGTGGGTTATGATCCTAAGTGAGTTTAACATCGAGTATGTGGATCAAAAATATATAAAAGGACTAGTGATTGCACACTAGTTAGTAGAAGCTCCTATTCCAAGAGATCGTCCTATCATTCCATATTTTCCTGATGAATCCATCATGATTGTTACCCCGAGTATACAATGGAAATATATTTCAATGGATCATTCACACAGAAAGGATCGGGGGCAGGAATATTGTCTGTGACACCACAAGGAGATTACATCCCAAAATCTTATAAGTTAAAATTCACATGTACAAACAACATAGAAAAATATGAGGCCTTAGTTACAGGACTTTGTTTAGCTGTCTGATGGAAAATTTGTAGCTTACTTGTCTTCGATGACTCTTAGTTGGTTATCAAACAAGTTAATGATGAGTATTAGACCAATGATGATAAGTTGTCTCCCTACTATAGAATGGTCAAAGATTTGAAACAATACTTTGCATAAATCCAGTTCCAACAGATTCCTAGAGCCAACAACAAAGTTGTTGATACAATGGCTATAATTGGATCATTGATCTATATGCCTGATATTAGTCATAAGTGTGAGTTTCTTGTTGAGAACCTTATGGTCCCTTCTTATGACATTTCAAAATTTGAAATGGTGTGTGATATTGTTGGTCCTGATTCCCTAGGTACCAAGAGATTTACACTTTCCTATATGATGAGATCATTCTGCTCGAACTCACTCCCAACCAACAAAATACCTTCATCCTCCACACTTCCCGATATACCATTCTAAGAGATACCCTCTTTTGGAAACACTTCTATGGAACCCTCCTTAGTTTTTTAAATTCAGAAGGAGCCTAAACTGCATTAGAAGACATTCATCAAGGAATATGTGGGGGCATTCCAATGGTCTCACTCTATCAAATAAGTTTTTGCACATAGGATACTACTGGCCAACTATGGAACAAGATTCCTACGATTATGTGAATAAATTTGTACCTTGTCAGTAACACAACGATTTTATACATGCACCATCCGAATCTCTGAAACCCACTATCACCCCATGGCCCTTTTCCCATTGGGGACTTGATCCCATTGGAAAAGTATATCCTAATTCTTCCAATGGTCATAAATACATCATTGCTTCCACTGAGTACTTCACTAAATGAGTAGAGGCCATCCCTCTTACTTACACTACTGGAAAGAAGATATCAAAGTTCATCCAGAACTATCTCATTTGCCGCTATGGTATTCCATAATAATCCATTGCTAATAATAGGTCCCCTTTCAAGAATAAGGATGTCATTGAATTGTGTAAGAAGTTTGGTATAAAATAATATTTCTCTTCCATTTACTACCTGTGAGCTAATGCTCATGTTGAGGCTACAAATAAAACTATCTTTAAAATCCTTAAGAAAATAATCAATAAAACTGGTTGTGATTAGCATCTATAGTTAAACCCTGCCTAATGGGCCTATGACACTTCCATCCACACACCCACTAGAGCCACTCCATTTTCCCTTATTTATGGCATTGAAGTCGTTCTCCCCATCAAGATTGAGATCGAGACCCCTTCCCTCAAAATCTCCCTAAAAAACCTATTATGTGATGAAGAATATCGAGTTGCTTGCTTGCAAGAGATTCAACTCCTTGATGAGAAACACCTTAATTACCTAAACCACCTCCATTTTTATCAAAATTGACCATAGTTACAATATATAAAAAAAGGATCAAACCCTGTGAGTTCGAAGTTCGCGATCTTATCCTTCAACAAAATCAAATGAGCCTCCGAATTCGTGAAAAGAAAGAAAAGTTTGAGCCTAATTGGTTGGGCCCCTATGTTGTTACAACTAAGATTGGATCTGGATCTTATCATCTCACAACACCAGAAGGCGATCATATTCCTGATCCAATCAATATCATACACCTAAAGCACTTCTACACGTAGTTCGTCAAGGCGTCCCCTCCTGTTAAAATCAGAAAATACCAAAAAAATCAAAATATTCAAAAAATACAAAAAAGGTAAAGAGAAATAAGCATATTGTGGTGAAAACTTCTTGATCAAGCACCCTCGATAAATACCATGGTGAAAACCTACCTAAGGCATCATGCATAGAAATTTGAATCCACTATCTATTTGGTTCACTTTTCATCCACTTCACCTCACTTTAAGAAAATTATTCATCCCTCCACTCCAATGTCATAGATTTATTCGCCCTTCCCATGTCTATATGGGAATCCTACGAATCCCCCCATCCTAGTTTCACACCTGTCTAAATCTACCATTTTTGCATCACTCCTTCATGATGAGGAGTTATTCACTTATGTTCAGAATAGAGGATCCCTTTGAGCTTTATCCCATTATACTGAGATTAACCCCATCATATTGAGCTTATCATAGACACTTGACCACATGATTTTTATCAAAATCATATCTTGAGATTGAATTTCCTATGTATTATTCAAATGACATCTATTACATATTGAATGTCCATTTACATCAATCAATCTCTACCCTTAGGATGCATCCTTCCTAAGTCATCCTAGCAACTCCATCATCAGATAATCATGTTCATGGTAAGAACTATGGACTGAATGATTGCTTGGTCATAAAGTCTAAATTGTTGATTTTATCTTTATGTTTCAATAGAGCCTACTCAAGATTGTCTTGATATTCCATATCTTGGTGTATTTTGACTGGTGTATATTGCTACATGTGTCATTTGTAGAATGATATGTTTGTGGATAATTTAGTACATTTTTGTTGGTTACCCAATTATGGTTGTGTATGTATCACTGGGGGCATGGTCTTTTGCACTTCCACTAAGTCTCTAATCAAGACTTGGGTGTACTAAGGCCTTCTTATGTGTACACTACATTAGTTCCACTATGATTGTTAATCTACGTTTATGTTCCTAAATATACCTAGTTTGTCGATGAGTCTATTCCACACAAAAGAACCATGTAATCCATGTTGTCTAACACATGATACATACCTCCTTTTGCAAAATTAAACTAGGGTATTCTCTCCACAATAACACGACAACATCCCCAAATCCCCTTTGCATTTTTTAGGTGCATTTTAGGTTCATGTCGTACATTGTATGTTGCATTTTGAGGTTCCTATTTATTCACCCATCCCCCATTCCTACTAGCTAAGTGTCCCTCCCAGTTATTTTGATACACATGAAATTTTTGCATTTAGTGGTCTTAGTTATATTAATTGCATATCATTATTAATTAGATTAATTATCATCCCTAGTTGCATTAGTTACATTTCAATAAAGGCATATTACTTGTATATTCTATTCATTCATTAGGCATTTATTACCTCATTATGTCCTTTTACATTCATCCATCATATTGCATTCATTATCATGATAATTTCATTAAAATAATCATTCCATTAGTTTTATTAAGTATTCTTTTTACATGTAGTCATTAAAGTTCATTATCATTTCATTATACGTTTTATATTCATTAATCATTAATTTTATATTATATCATATGACATTCATTTCATTACTTTCATAAATATTCATTCTGCATTTAGGTTCAGTATGATTTAACATTTCCTATCCATTTATTTAACACTTATTAATCATTAATTACCTATCATATCATTTAGACCTTATTTCATTATTTATCCATGTCATATGCATCATCACATAATCATATTGTGTCATTAATTACATATCCATATTACATCACGTATTGTATAAATCACATCATATCCATTACATAATGCACATAATATATTATGCATATCATACATCTCATATGAACATTTGCACATCAGAATACATATATGCATCATACATCCATTTGAATCTCATAACCACAAAATGATACATCATAAATGCTCCTTGTATTCCTGCATCACATATGTTAGAATCACCATAATAATCATATCATATAAAAATACATCACATAAGCACGTACATCATGCAAAATAGAATGTTAGCGTCATATACCTATCACATGTGCATCATAGACATCATGTAAATGTAAGTACATCCATGCATAATCAAATAGACATCATATAGAAAACAACTGCATCATCATCATATAGATCATAATCATATAAGTTTCCATAGAGTCCATCAAATGTCCAATAATAACAATCCATAAAAGTGTCTCAAATCATATAGGTCCATCGAATAGATACATCAAGTACATAATAGAATGCATATAGATTCGTTGTACGTAGTGTAATTAGGGATAAATATTCAAGTATCTGAACCTGCAATTGAATTGTAATCTTACCACACAAAGATTGATCAATAACAATTAGTCTAAAACCTCCAATACCAAAATAGGAAATTTCAAAAAGGAAAACTTAAACAATCAAATAATGTTCGTGATCCCGCAACACTGTGTCCAACTTTTTGGTCAAATTTGACACTAAAATGAACATTTTGAAAAAAAAACTTCATTTAGACACCTATTGTTGTAAAACCATTAAGAATTTGAAGATGATGTAAAGTAATTACTTTTAAAATTTTGTTTCTAGTTTATAAATATATATATTTTAAAAAAAAAGGAATTTATTTGTATCCATTTTTCCTTCTCCTTAAAAAATTGGTTTGTCTGAAAAATCAGCATTTTTTAGGAGTGAAACTCACTTTGATCAAGATAATTTTTTTCATAAAATTGATAAGAACGTAATTATTTTAAATTTAGGATTGTAACTTAGAGAATCCAATTGGTTTCATTCAATTTGGTTGAAGATTTTATAGTTTATTGAGTTATAAAGTGACATTAACTATAATTTGCACATAGGTTCATTTGGATCGCTCTAACTTGATCTGTATATATAAAAATTTATTTTTTCTTTTTTTGATAGAAATGTAACATAAATAACTATTTCCTAGATATTTTTCACATTTTTTCTTAATTTATTATTTTTCTAGAAGCGTCAAACAGAGAAGTTGCTAAATGGTCAGACAACCTATGTTTAGTAAAACTTTAAAAATAAAAGTCATAATAAACTCAATATATATTAAATCATAATCATTGGAAAGCTTTCTCTAAGTATTATCATCCTATATTTGGGTTTGTCAAATGAATTCATTTGATCCCACAAAAAGTTAATGTTAAAGTGATTTTTTGTCAGCATGTTGATGGGTGCAAAGGAGACTCGATTATAAGTGTGAGTGAGGAGTAGAGAGATTATACCAAAGAGAGTTTGATCCAAGAGGATTTTATCCAACCATTTCAATTTACTCCTTCAAATGGGATTTTCTTAAAAATGTGTAATTTCAGCAAAAAACATGATGTTCAAAAAAGTGGGACACACTATTGTGGGACCACCCTTTAAAAATAAAAATCCATTTCAACAAAAGCATATGAAAACCAGCAGTCCTCCCTTGTTGTTCTCCTTCTTGATGCAATGTAGGCTCCTAGAATGAGTGCTCAATGGGACAAAATAAGAGTTTGAATCATGTGTAAGGTTACCAAATATGAGAATAAGCTCTCTATTTCTAAGAATTTTAGGGTTTCAATGAGGATTCCTTGATTGGTGGGACTGATTATTTATGATTGAAGAGTTAAACTCGGACTGGTTGAGAGTTCAACTCACTTAATTGCCTTGTCAACAAAATAGATTGATTTGTTAAGAGAATAGATTGAAGAGTGAACTTAATGATTGAAGAGATAACTGGATAGATTGGTTAGTCAACTGAATTGATTGATTAGAAGCCTGATTAGATGGATTAGAAGACTAGATAGATCAAATCAATAACTGAATTGATTGATCATTCATGAAAGATTGATTGGGAAGTTAACTGAAACATAGTATCAGTTAGAAGTAGAAGAATAAATATGATTTAAATAAGGGCATGTGCACCAAGTTGTGAACCAAAAAGGGGGGTATAAGTGAACACATTTTTTATGAAATCAGGTAAACCTGAACTTGGAATAGAATTTTGAGGGTTATGCACTCAAAATAAGATGTGTAAAAAATAAAAATTGTAGTACTCTGAATCTAGTTTCTAAAATACTATTTTTTTTAAAAAATTGATAAGATTAAGAGGGTCAAATCTTGCGCGCATGAAAACCTGTTTCTTATTTTTTCAGAAAAACATGACATAGTTGTTTCTATGCTCTGTACAAAAGATATAGCTATATTCAGTATTTTTCAAATACCTTTGGTAGGATGATAGGTAAGAGTGAGATCTAGAAGTTGTGTATTTTTTTTATTTTTTTATGAGTATTTTTTTCTGTGATTTTTTGAATTGATCACATCCTAAAAATTTGGTACGTCTTCGTGGGTTGGGCATAACTTGCATCAAAATAGTTGAAAACAAATTATTTTTTCAAAGTGTATAGAATCAAGTGTAGAAAAATAATATGTAATTTATTTGTAATTTGGTTAAGTATATCAAAAGTTATTAAAAAAATGGTAGACATGTCTATGAGGACTGTCAAGACACTGGTAAAGAAAATTAAAGTTTACTATGCTAATGTTGTCCAAAAATAGAATAATTTATATGGTTAGAAAGCTAAAAAGGTGTATGAGATTATGGTGAAAATTATAGAGCTACCCTGTTGACAAATTGCAAACCTGGTGAAGATAAAGTTCAGAATTCATCTTACAAGATGAAAAAATGTCTAAAAGAACAAAAATGGAGGGAAAATGAGCCTCCAAGCCTTTGGGTCATTTTCCAAGCGTCTTCCCAAGCCATAACCCGATCGGGTTTCTAAATTTAAAATAACCCAATCGGGTTATGAAAAGAAAAAAGTAATTTTTCAACTCCTATATAACCCAATCGGGTTCTGGAGAATAAAATACTCAAATTTCACTTATTCAAAACCCGATCAGGTTATGAAGTAAGAATTATGCTCTCTCTCTCTCTCTCTCTCTCTCTCTCTCTCTCTCTCTCTCTCTCTCCTCCTTTTTTCTTAGTTTTTTAGAAC
>MU223453.1:365367-386351 GCA_018584345.1 Thuja plicata | reverse complement strand
CCTAGAATAATTCGTAGAAAACCAAAGTTTCTAATTGACATTGATGAAAATATTTTGAGGCCAATGCATGATAAAATGTCAGAAATAAATTGTAGAAGAATTGTTAAAAATATTTGGAATAACTATTCTAAAAAATTAAATCAAAGTGGAAGATGTCAAGAAGCTGCTGAAATGATTAAGAATCTGAAATTTAGAGAGACAATGAGAATTGTTGGGGTTGAGAACATCTGAAAATAGTACTGTGAGAACCATTGTGAGAAATCTATTTGATGCATACCAAGCCATTGGTTCAAAATCATGCAGTAAAGATGCTAATATCACTCTACGTGTCCTCTCATCAACTATAATGGGAAAGGAATAAAAAAATCTCGTATAGTAAGCAAAACAATCATGTCATTAAGGATAGGTAGATCAACATTACAGAGAGCCTTACACAGGTGAGACAAAATTGAGGATCCAAACACTAATTATCTTTGTTCATTCTTGGTTAGACTCCCATGCAAGGATAAGGTTGTTGTTGATGCATTAAGAACATTAATTGAAAAATTTTGGCATGACAACACAAGGGTTTCACCCAACCAAAGAGACATTGTTAGGAGGAGAATTAGATCTACAAATCGTATGCCACATCCAAAACACCTTTTGGATATGACACAAACACAATTTTATGAAAGATTCCTCCAAAGAGTTCCTCAAATTAAAATTAGTCAAAGATTTTTTGAAATGGCAAAACCCTTTTACGTCAAGATTGATCATGCGCGCACCACATGTTGTTGCAGGGTACATATTGAATTTTCCATGCATTATGATATATATCATCATGTTTGTTGTATTTTGCACACTAACACTATTTTGCAGGAATGTGGTCTTCAAGCACCTCCTACATCATCAAGAGATTTTATGTCAAGTGTATTATGCAATCAAGATGATGGTTGCATTTATTATATGATGATTTGTTTGAAGGGATCTTGTAGTGCATGTGGTGGTATGAGAAAGTGGCGGATATGTCACCATCTAGATAGCACAAATGAGATTGGAAATACACTAGTTTCTTTTGGAAAATACAAGGTAGTAACTTATGGTCTAAAAGATGGGAAAGAACTTAAGAGGTGTGAGTTAGTGGAAAATGATATATGCGTAGCTGATTTTATGAATAGTTTTCAAGATAAACTAGTTTATGAGTACATACTTCATTCACATAGAGCTAGGTGGTTGGACGAGAAATTCAAGATATGTAAGGACACTTTTCCCCTTGGTACTATTGTCTCCATTGTTGATTTTTCTAAGAATTATACACTTAAACCTTAGAATAAAGTGCAAGCATTGTATTATCATTCTATACAAGTGACGATATTTGTACATATAACATTCTTGAATGCACATGATAGCACAGACACAGATAGAAAGGTTTTAAGAGAGTATCACTTCTACATCAGTGACGATCGCACACATTCATCAGAGTTTGTGCAAGGTTGATTCAAAGTTTTCTATGAGAATTTAAGGGAAAGAGGTATTGAGTACATCCAACACATAATATGGTTAGACAATTGCACCTCACAATTCAAGATACAAGGATGTTCTATTAGTTGAGAAGGATGCATGTGACAAGTGGCATTCAACATTTTTGGAATTTCACCGAGGCGAGGCATGGAAAAGGCGAGCATGATGGTGCAGGTGCATGTGTAAAAAGAGCTCTTGTTAGAGAGGAATTGAAGTACGAAGGTGGTGCAAAGTTAATAAATATAGAAACAATTGTGTGATGGTGCAACTCTATGATGGGAATAGGTAATGAAGGTAAGTCTATGGTTATAGATTTTTTTGGTTGATAGGCGAGTCTAACATAGAAAACTATCTATATTGTTGTACACTTACATGATCAAGTGACATGCACTCATTTAGAAGTTCAAATGCAGCATCACTGGGTATTTATACTAGATTAATGGCATGTTTTTCTTTTCTTGTATGAATTTTGTGTGGGAGGAATGTGAATCAAAAGAGTGGGTTGATGAATGGCCTTATACACCTTTGCAATCGCTTGATACATATCAACTTCCTAGAGCACTACAATTGCGCCAGTTTGAAGCATCAGTGGATTTTGATCACATATCTCACCTAGTTGAACCAGGCAATTTCTCAATTTATTCTTCACTTTGAAATGAACTTTGTTGAACCTAATTGAATTCATTATATTAGGTGGTTAAGTATTTAGGGTGTTAACTTATCCCTATATAAATTTCAGGTCATGCATATGCAGTTGTTGCAGATGAGAACAATGAGGAAGGGATTGATTACTTTTTGTGTCGTTGTATTGAGGGAAAAAAGAAATTGACAAATGGAGAGGGTATTGAGTACCCAATAGGATCCGTTGTTGTGACAGGGACATGGCTTAGAAGCTATGCTATCAAAATATAATGTGTTCTTGTTTGACTACTTTGAGACCTCTTACCATCATTCTATTACACTTTATATGTTGAATTTTGTATTAATTTATGCTTCTATGAAATGCAGGTACCCTATCCAAAAATCCAAGAAGTGGTTGTTTGAGGACTATGAGACACAGACATATTTTGCATTACTTGAACCTTCTTTTTGCAAAAAATATTGAATTGATAAAGTATACTGGTAGACCTCATAAGAAGAATTTATGGAAACTTTGTGAATCTGAACACTAGGAAATACATGACACAATAAGGATTAGAGTTGATCCAGAAGATTCGCTCAATTAGTTTTGGGCCATCATGAAGAATCATTCTACAAAATGGTAGAATGATTTTGACAATTTTGTATATAAATTTTGCGAAACAATCTAACTTCACTTTTTATAAATATAAATGAATATGAAGTGGTTTACATGCATATTTGGAGACCACATTTTGTATATTAAAAGAAGATAAAATTGTATATAAAAGTGGCCATGGGTTGATTTGTATATACCGAGGGGCCACATTTTGTATAGTTTACTATGTACCATTTAACTAAGAGGATATGAGTGAATTACGATTCATTACAATTATAACAATGGCTCATGCAGTGGATATCTCATGTTTCTCTAAATTATAATAATCATTGATGTGTAGTATTTATGTATGTATGTTCATTTTCATATTATGTATTTATGTATCTTTTTCAGGCATTGTATTTATGTATGTATGTTCATTTTCATATTATATATTTTCCATGTGTTGTATGTATGTATTATTTTAATA
The DNA here is from genome assembly GCA_018584345.1 of Thuja plicata. Lineage (NCBI taxonomy): Eukaryota > Viridiplantae > Streptophyta > Pinopsida > Cupressales > Cupressaceae > Thuja > Thuja plicata. Next base: position 383,145 of record MU223453.1, on the reverse strand, counting down.
GTACATCTTTTTCATGCGTTGTATGTATGTTCTTTTCTATATTATATCTTTGTCATGTGTTGTCATGTGTAATAGACCTAATCTTTTCCAAAGCAACTACCTTGAAAATATTGTCAAACCAAAGTAATAGACATAATCTACAATTAAAATTTTGGTGTTATATGTTATGCTTTGTGGACGCATGAATTGTTTTACTTCTATTGCTACCCAATTTGGCTTAGTGCACCTTGGGAAAACTTTGGTCTAACTTGCATCGGAATTTTCTTAATGCTTTGCAAGAGAAAAAAGGTCTCCCCTAGGATTTACCCGGCCAACTGGAGCTGATGGAGGTGACAGTTTGGTCCCACGATGAACGGTTTGAAAGATGCACCATTGAGCAACTTTCAACTGAGCAACAATGCAACTTTTTGCACCAACCGAGATCGGGTTGCCTAATGGAATACAAGTGGAATCTCCCAGAATTGAGCTACATACTTGTAGGCCTTCCCAAGATGGTCCTTGTGACCTTCACAGATCTCTGATATCTATCATGAGGTCTAAGATATGGCTCTCCAAAAATTGCTGCCCGATTTGGCTTAGTGCACCTTGGGAACACTTCGGTCCAACTTGCGCCAGAATTTTCTTATTGCTTCACAAGTGAAAAAAGGTCTCTCCTAGAATTTATCCGGCCAACTAGAGCTGATGGAGCTAATGGTTTGGTCCCACGAGGAATGGTTTGAAAGATGCACCATTGAGCAACTTTCAACTGAGCAACAATGCAACTTTTTGCACCAACAGAGATCGGGTTGCCAAATGGAATACAAGTGGAACCTCCCAGAAGTGAGATAATTACTTGTAGGCCTTCCCAAGATGGTCCTTGTAAACTTCACAGATCTCTGATATCTCTCATGAGGTCTGAGATATGGCTCTCCAAAAATCGCTACCCAATTTAGCTTAGTGCACCTTGGGAACACTTCGGTCTGACTTGCGCCAGAACATTCTTAATGCTTCACAAGAAAAAAAAGGTCTCCCCTAGTGTTTACCCAGCCAAATGGAGTTAATGGCGCTGATGGTTTGGTCCCACGATGAACGGTTTGAAAGATGCACCATTGAGAAACTTTCAACTAAGCAACAATGCAACTTTTTTCACCAACCGAGATTGGGTCGCCAAATGGAATCCGAGTGGAATCTCCTAGAACTGAGCTACGTTCTTGTAGGCCTTCCCAAGATGGTCCTTTTTCACTTCACAGATCTTAGATATCTCTCACGAGTTTCGAGATATGGCTCTCCAAAAATCACTGCCCAATTTGGCTTAGTGCACCTTGGGAGCACTTTGGTCCGACTTACGCTGGAACGTTCTTGATGCTTTGCAAGAAAAAAAAGGTCTCCCCTAGCATTTACCTGTCCAAATGGAGCTAATGGAGATGACAGTTTGGTCCCACAATGAACGGTTTGAAAGATGCACCACTGAGCAACTTTCAACTGAGCAACAATGCAACTTTTTGCACCAACCGAGATGGGTTCGCCAAATGGAATCCGAGTGGAATCTCCCAAAATTGAGATACATGCTTGTAAGCATTCCGAAGATGGTCCTTGTGCACTTCATGGATCTCTGATATCTCTCCTGAGGTTTGAGGTATGACGCTACAAAAATTGCTGCCCAATTTGGCTTAGTGCACCTTCGGAACACTTGGGTCCGACTTGCGCCAAAATGTTCTTGATGCTTCATAAGAGAAAAAAGGTCTCCCCTATAGTTTACCCAGCCAAATGGAGCTAATGGAGTTATTTTTTGATCCCATGATGAACGGTTTGAAATAACAATAATGAAAAAGTTGCATAGCAACTTTTAAAAGTTGCTCGACAACATTTGTGCAACTTTTGACAATGTTGCAAAATGTTGCTATTAGGACCTCTAGACCTATTGAAAGGACTTAAAAGACCCTTAGATCCTATAGTAGGACCTTTATTAGACCAATACAATTAAACCTACTTATCCTATCATAGGTCATGAGTCTAATCAACCTTAGGTTTATAAAGACACCTTAGATGAATTGACTTTACAATGAGACCAATCTAATCAAAATGAATGGTTGATCTCTAGGATCTAACCATGATTACAAATATGTGAAGATGAACCCATGAAGACTCATATCCATGCCTGGTGTTGCTTGGTTTCCCTACACCAAAGACCCCTATAACTTACCAGGTGTACCCAAGGAACATTATATGTTTGAAGTTACTCAAGGGGCTCAAAATTGCATAAAACATCCCTACATCCACTGTCCAAGAACAAAAACTAAACTCTCATACTCTATATTTCAGTCACAAAAAACTTACAACAAAAAACATAAATTCACTTAAGTCATGGAGTGCATACAAATAGAGCATGAAAGATACACCTAAATACAATATAGCACATCAAGCATTAATTCACTTAAATCATAAAATTGCTTATGTCTTGGAGAAAACATGTAGTACATACATTATGAAGCATAGGCATGAATTCATGTAGGTCATACACATGAATTTAGGTTATGAATAATATACATGAAGTACACACAAGTACATTAATTTATAGAAACACGCATGCATATACGCAAGTCATGTGAAACAAGAATACACTTAAGGCATAAACATCCAACCAACAAATTCAAGGATCAAATTTGAAGTTTCATATATAACAAAATGAACAATAATAGCATACATATCAATACATAGTGTACATGCCAAATCTATAATAGAGTTACAAAAAAGTGACATCAACCATGTCCAGGTCGATATATACAATGTACAAATGTCACATACATACATACAAAATTTGGTCATTCAATGACCACAACTAGATCTATACAATGTCTCGATATATATATGATTGTAGTGGATCGTGAAAATTGAGCTTCTTCACAGAAGCACTTGGGTCACTAAGTCTCTGCACAAGAACAATTCAAATGCTAAGCCACATATATTATCTCAAAATAAATAAATATTGGGTTGTAATTTGTTGACAGTTGAATTATTGATTACCTCATCTTTTTCTCCTATGCTTGGGATAAATGATAAACAAAATGGGCTCTATCATGGATGAGAGGGAATCCTATAAAAATGGTGAGGTAGATGAAGGACAGGCAGTGGTGAAGGGTCCTATAATACGAAAAATAAATAATACAAAATACATGTTATAAACAAGAAATACTAAAAAATAAAAATGCATGGACTAAAAAGAAAATGCATACCACAACATGAGTTGGAACTCCTGTGTTGGAGGGAGCCAAAACCATTGATGAATCGGTTCGGACCTTTTCCTGTATGGTAAAATAGAAAAGATGTTATAGTCAAGAAATACTAAATAATGCAATAAAAATTATACACTAGATAATACAAATGCATACCGAAGCCTCAGCTGGATCTCCTATACTTGGGTTGAATAATAAACGAAATGGGCTCCATCGTGGGTGAGAGGGACTCCTAGAAAAATGGCAAGGTAGAGGAAGGACGGGCACTCTTGAAGGGTCTTATAATAGGAAAAATAAATAATACAAAGTACATGTTATAAGCAAGAAATACTAAAAAATTAAAAATTCATGGACTAAAAAGAAAATGCATACCACAACATGAGTTGGAACTCCTGTGTTGGAGGGAGCCAAAACCATTAATGAATTAGTTTGGTCCTTTTCCTATATGGTAAAATAGAAAATATGTTAAAGTCGAGAAATACTAGATAATGGAAAACATGTATACACTAGATAATACAAATACATACCGAAGCCTCAACTGGATCGCCTGTGCTAGGAAAGAGATCCCTAGGAAGTGGAGAAGGGAGTTGTAATAGGTAAATGAGAATTCACGTGCAAGTTAATAATCCAACGTTGTTGACAATCAAGTTATAAAATTATAAATGCATGTACTTGTCTCTAAACAAAAATGTTTAACATGTATATAGAACAAATACATACCATAATCTCATATGGCTCTACTATACTCATATGAGGATTCGCCTCATCTAAGGTAGCTATGACCATTTCCTATATGAAAAGTTATAGAAAATGACATGCTAATAGATTAACATGATTTCTAAAATATTTTTAACAAACAAGAATGCAATTGAAAGTAAATATGAAAACATGTTACCTCCTCCCTCTCCTGAAAATCAGTAGTTTATGGTGCATTCATTAGTTTAGTGAGACCCAATTGATTCTACATGTATACAATAAACAAGTCAAGTGCATTCATTAGTTTAGTGAAACCCAATTGATTCTACATGTATATAATAAACAAGTCAAGTGCATTCATCAATATAGACTACATTGAAATGTTCATAATACATTTCAACAAATATACTTAAATTGGACTTAATTACCTTTTTTGTTTCAGTGTCTCTGACGATTTCTTCCTCTTTCCTAATGCCTTTGAGATTGGTGGGGTAGGCTAACAAAAACAAAATTAACATAAGAGAAATAATAGCATGGGTTTAATTAAAACTATAAACAAGAGGTGTGAAAAATATGATACCGCATAGCTCTATAAGCCAAAGTCAATGGCAGAAAGGGTGATATCATCAATCTCAAAAATTTGAGCCCCTGACAAGCCCTATAAAACACCAAATAAATATATAAGCAATAGTTTACAATCAAGATTATGATTCACTTGAATTCCACAAATGCTTATGCTCCACAACTCCATTATCACAAGTTTATAAACAAATTTTACGAACCATTATTACAATATAAAAAAATTCTCTTCTTTCACACACAAGACTATTCTTTAACAAATTTGTAGTCACGGTTAGAGAAGGATGGTCTGGATTGTATTCATGGAGGTTAGAGGTTAGGACCACTTTTGCAGTAGGTAATAGAACTGTTGTAGCCTAGTAATGAGTATGTTTTAGTGTGTTTACCCTTAGCATGGGGGGATTTGGAGTTCTTTTGGGTTGAGTAGGTGGTATGGGAAGTGATTGAAATATTTGGGGTGCTTATGAACCTAGGTTGTAGAGGGGTTATTGTCTATGGTGAAGATATAGACTAGTATATGGGGATTGTCTTAGTATGATAGTGAAATGCCAGAGATTAGAGTTTACTGAACTAGCAAGTGAATGTACTTTGAGCGATAGGATAAGGACCTTGTGATAAGTTGAGGGGTTCTTGGGGTGTCTTAGAATTTATATGTTGGGAGTCTTCAGAAGGCCACAAAAGTGTATTTAAGGAATGACGATATTCACAATCAGTAAACAATCAAAGATTGTATTCATGATTTTGAACAAGAAATAAGTGTAAAAAAATGATGTTTGGATGTTCCAGATGATGTTCAAGGTTGATTCAGAAGCCAATAAGTGATTGGTTGGTGTATGAGTCTATGTATGAGTTCAGCATTAGTTGAATTGAGTCCAAGGATGGAGGGCGGGAGTTCAAATCAGTTTGAGTCATGATGGCTGGACAAGGAAGTGAACTTGGTATCAGAGCACTAGTTTCTACACTAGGAACTCTGGGAATTGTACGCCCATTAGGTTTTGTATAGCTTGAACTTGAAACTAAAAAATAGACATACAACATTATTTTTTTTAGATTTATTGCTTTATGATTATTCTTATCCTTAGTTTTTATTTCAAGCTATGTTGTGAGTAGTGTATGAATCTATGGTTGTTTCAGGAATCATGCTTGAAACTAGAGTTGCTAGAGGTCATGGTAGAGGTACCTGGTATTCGTGGGAGAGGTAGTTAGCATAGCTCCTCCATGAGTGTTAGACAACACTGTGGTTAGCAATAGTTTACAGATGGGCATAGTGAGGAACGCTACGAGGAGTCTTAGGAACTTGGCACCAGACAGTTATTGTAGGTAATTTTGAATCGTCTTCCTGAGTAGGTTAGAGTGGATCGGGATGCTTCCCATCACTCTCATAGAGAGGAAAGGGAGAGGGTGAGGTCTAGGAGTCCTCCAAGGAGGACCATTATAGTGGACCCTGACATTCTGGCGGCGAATCACATGAGGGACCTGATGAGAGGATGACCTAATCCCTTTGATGGGAAGGGATGTGGTTCTAAGGCTAAGACATGGCTCATAGCCTTGGAGAGGAGCTTCATCATACATCCCTTTATTAGAAATACTAAAGCAAGGTATGATGTGATGTAGCTTTCACATTTTTCGGTTGTATGGTGGAAGATCAAAGAGGAAAAGTTGGGTCTTCAGATGGACACAGTGACTTGGGAGTTATTTCTTGAGCACTTTCGAGAGTTTTTCCTCTTGGATCAGTGGAGACAACAGCGGGATAATGAGCTCCACAATCTGAGGCAATTGAATTTGATAGTCAAGGAGTACGAGCATCAATTTTTCAAGCTCAAACAGTATGCAGACTATGGACAGGATTCAACCTTGATGATACAACAGTTTGTTAGAGGGCTTAGTGCTTGCATAGTTGGGGAAGTTAAGCTCTTTGAGCCTACGACCCTAAGGGATATGGTTATTAAGGCCACTCTTGTAGAGGTTAATTTGGCCTTGGGACACGCAAGTAGGCATGGTTCTCAGACAAGTGGTACATCAGGATCAGGATACAGAGGTAACCAGACACAGGGCACTGGGAACTTCAAGAAGCCACCTAACTTCTATAGAGGTAATCAAAATCAGAATAAGCAGCAATAGAAGGTTACTCCTTCTACTTAGAGAAGTAAGATCTTTTGTAATGGACAACGCTTCAGAGGTAATTAGTCTAATCATCTGACATAGAGTGCACAGCCTAGTGCCAGTAGCAATAACTTTCAATAGTGAGTGTGCCCTCTACTGGGAGAGGCAATATCAGAGGGACATGATGCTTCACATGTGGTCAGTTTGGCCATATTGTAGTTAATTGTCCTTAGCAAGCACCTCAGTTTTCATCACAGAGGTCGGGAGCTTCAGAGCCTATAGTGGGGGATATAAGACACTCTCATAGAGTGTTTGCGGCTTTGGATCACCATCAGGCAGAGCATCAGGGTACTGTGGTAGAGACTTCAGGTTCCATACGAGGTATTTCTATCTCTGTTCTATTTGATTCCGGAGCTACAGATTCATTTATATCTCCTTTCTTAGTTGAGCGATGTAGGCTAGTGGTTGAAAAGCAGGATGTAGGATGGCAAGTGGAGTTAGCTTCAGGGGATAAAGTAGCCACATATTCTTTGGTCAGTAAGTGTGAGCTGAATTTAGGTAAATTCATTACCTCAGTTGATCTTTGTGGGATTCCTCTGGGATCATATGGGGTTATATTGGGAATGGATTGGTTGGGAGCTTATGGGGATAACATTGATTGTAGATGGAAGACCATCTAATGCAAGGATGATGTGGGTAAGGATTGCCAGATTTTGGGAATTACACGTCCCATATCTCTTCGTATAATTTATGTGATGCAACTTAAGCGGAGTTTTTGAAAGGGTTGCCAAGTATTTGCGGTGACTATGAAGGAGTTAGATGAAGTGGAAAGTGAATTCAAGACCCTGGATCATCCTATTTTATAGGATTTCATTGATGTATTTCCTAGTGAGATTCCAGGTATGCCACCAAGGTGTGACATTGATTTTTGCATTGAGCTTGTTTTAGGAGCATAACCTATTTCTAGAGCTCCTTGTCAGATGACTAATCATGAATTGAGTGAGTTGAAGCTACAGTTGGAAGATTTGTTGGAAAAGGGAAGCATTCTCCCTAGTGTTTCTCCTTGGGGATCACCTGTCCTCTTTGTTAAGAAGAAGGATGGATCGTTATGATTGTGCATTGACTATAGATAGTTGAACAAGGTAACAATAAAGAAAAGGTATCTGTTGCCATGTATTGATGCCCTTTTTTATTAGATTAAGGGAGCCAAGGTGTTCTCTAATATTGATCTTAAATAAGGGTACCATAAGTTGCGTACTCAAGATGCAGATATCTACAAGACTGTGTCCCGCACTCGCTATGGACACTATGAGTTTACAGTGGTTCCTTTTGGTTTGACAAATGCTCCATCAGTATTCATGTGCTTGATGACTGGAGTCTTTTATAAGTATCTAGATCACTTTGTGCTTGTCTTCTTGGATGACATATTGATATATTCTAAATTTGTAGAAGAGTATGAAGGACATCTTCGACAGGTATTGCAGTGCCTGAGAGATAATCAGCTATATGCCAATTTGGCAATGTGTGATTTCTTTCAGTCAGAGGTTCAGTATCTAGGACATGTGATGTCTGGAGAAGGTATCTCAGTAGATCCTTCAAAGATACAGGCTATTATGGAATGACCAGCACCAACTAATGTGTCTGAGGTTTGTAGCTTCATGGGACTAGCTGGATACTGCCACAGGTTCGTGAAGAACTTCTCTAGAGTTGCACATCCTATCACTTCTCTTCAGCGGAAAGGGAAGAAATTTGTTTGGACAGAGAAGTGAGAGGAGGCTTTTTAGAACCTTAAGGGGTGTTTGACTAGTGCACCTATCCTAGCGTTACCTGATCCAGCAGGTGATTTTTTGGTTGTGTTGATGCTTCATTAGAGGGGATTGGAGCAGTCCTTATGCAGGATGGATGGGTGATTGCGTATAAGTCTCGCAAACTCAAGGATCATGAGTTGAACTACCCTACACACGATCTTGAGTTATCCATAGTTGTACATGCATTGGTCTGATGGAGACATTTCTTATTGGGACATTGGTTTGAGCTTCACAGTGATCACCGCATTCTAGAGTACATCTTTACTCAACCTAATTTGAATGTTAGGAAGAGAAGGTGGATGGAGTTCCTTTGTGATTATAAATTTTAGATTAAGTATATTCAGGGAAATGATAATGTGGTAGTTGATGCTTTGAGTCGTAAGCCACAGGCTATTTCAGCGTCGACTCTCAGTGTGGATTTACGGAGTAGGATTCTTCAAGCGCTTCCTAGAGATACTTTGTATCAAGAGGTGAAGTCAGAGATTGACTCTGGGAGACCTTTGGAGGGTAGATTCTCAGGATTTATTATCAATTCAGATGGTCTATTGCGTCACACGAGCTAGATCTATGTACCATCATTAGATGGTCTGCGTACATTAGTATTATTTGAGGCTCATCGTGCACCTTACTCGGCACATCCTAGTGTCAAGAAGATGCATGCAGACCTTCGATAGCTTTACCATTGGTCTGGTATGAAGTGTGACATTTCTAATTTTGTGGCTAGATGCTTAGAGTATCAAAGGGTTAAGGCAGAATATCAGCATCTAGCAGGGCTTTTACAGCCAAATCTCATTCCATCTTGGAAGTGGGATATTATATCGATGGATTTCATTATTGGTTTTCCTTTGACTCCTCGTAGACATAATGCTATAATAGTGATATTGATCGGTTGACCAAGGTGGCATATTTCTCCCCTATGAAATCATCTTATACATTGGCTTCCATAGCCAGAGTCTTCATGTATGAAATTGTGAGACTACATGGCATTCCTCGTAGGATTATCTCAGATCGAGATCCTATATTTACTTTTGCATTTTGGACCTCATTGCACCATGATCTTGGTGCCCAACTGAATGTTAGTTTGGCGTACCATCCTGAGACTGATGGACAGACATAGCGGGTTAATCATGTGCTTGAGGATATGTCGACGATGTATGTCATGGATAGACAGACTCATTGGGAGGACTATTTGTATCTAGTCGAGTTTGCATATAATAATGGTGTACGCAGTTCACATTTGTGGTTCCTTCGCTTTCCAACGACGAGGGTTAGTAGCAACATTTGCAATGGGGAAATCAATACAAAAATTACTAATGATGAATATGTAAACATAATCAATAAAATATACAAGCAAATAAGAGAAAACAAATGAATGCAAACTCAAATTTCTTGAAGCTTCTATTGTATCTCTCTACTCCTTATGAAACGTTGTTTTTGATGCTCAGTATTGGTGTGGGCAGTGTCTATGACTTGAGAAGTGTCGAGAATTTGATAATTGAAATGTGTGTGTGATTGCAAGATGGCTTGAATGATAGAACCAAACTGATGGAGTAATGGCGCACGAGAGCTTGAAATATTGGATCCTTCAAATGGCTATGAAGGGTTTATTATATAGGAATGGAGGATGATATGAACGGTTGAGATCAATCCCAGAGATAGGGAGATGAATGGTTGAGATTAAAAGGAATTGGAGAAGCCATCAGTAAACTCCACCTCTTCAACTAGAAGATAGGAGAGAGAGTTTGGTTGAATGAAGAGCTAATTGTGAGTTACCTTTTAGAACTAGAGAGATGGGTGGAGTTACCCATATGAACTGGAGAGATGGGTGGAGTAACCCATGTGATCTAATTAAGGATTATCTCTTTGAAAATAAATAAATATTTAATTTATTTATGTAGTTATAGTTTTCAACATGTGAGATAATTGAATTCTTTTTTATTTAGAATTGATTTATTGAATGATTAAATTAATTTAATTGAAATTAATTTAATTAGAAGAATTTAATTAGTAAGTTTAAATCTTTCAATTTAAACTGTAGGAAATTGAATTTAATTAATTAATTATTGGTAGTTAATCAATTAATTTTAATCAATTAAATAAAATTAATTATTTAATTAATTTTGGGAATTTGATTAGATGATTTGGGGAATAAATTTAGAGGAAAATAGATGATTGACTAATGATTAAAAAACCATTAATTAATAGATGAAAATTAGTGTTTTTAATGTAAAGTCGCAAGCCTGCCCATTTTAGGGTGTCTACATTTGCCCCTCTTTGATGCAATATGGCTTGTCGCAGTGTGTCAAAGATTCTTTGTTTTGTTCTTTCCCTAGCTTGCCCCAGTGATAGTAGGTGTATTTATGCCCCCTCAACAATTTGAGCGAAAAGTCGCGATGTGAGCGTTAATTTGTTGAAACTACAAATTGTGAATTTGGGTAGCTTACTGATCTTGAAAATGTTGCATTATGCCCCTGATATTGACTGTTGAAGTTTCTGAGGACCGAAAAGAAAATTTTGAAGTCTTGGAGGAATTAGGGTTTTTGGAAATCCCTATAAGTAGCCGAGAGAGCCCTTCATTTCTCATTTTGCATTCTTAGAGCTCTGGAAATCTTGGTGAGTTTTCTCTTTGTTTTCTTTGTGTTTCTTCCTATTTTCGTGCGATGGTGGGCTTACCTGGAGTCACCCACATTTCTGACTGAGCCTGGACGTATCAGAGGCCAGCTGGCGCAGGACATCCGGTGAGTGTCCTTGCCTCGCTTTTCATTAATGCATTTATTTCTTGCTTTTAAAAACTTTTATTTTATGTCAAATTGCAAATGTTGTCGCAATTGCTTGCGGTTTTGCCACAAGTGCAGTTTTAATGCCAAAATTTCTGACTGTTAACTGCAATTGATAAGTGGTCCGCAATTGTCAGCTTGAATGCCACAGTTGCTATTTTCTTACCGCATTTTCATGTTATGTTCCACAATCGGTGAAAAGTTCTACAATGGAAGTGTTTTTTACTGCACTTGCCTGCATTGTTTAGCAATTGATTTGAATGGTCTCATTTCTACTTTTGATGACTTTTGACACTTTCTTGTTTGATCTAGTACTGATAAATATCTGATTTTTCTTGTTTGCAGTTCACCGAGAGGATTCTGTGTTGCCAAGAGTCAAGACCGTCAGGACTGGTTTATAGATTCTAGTTGTATGAGGACGAGAGGTCAGTGCTTAGGGAGTTAGGATTATACTGGGTATGCTATATGCCAGAGATTACGACCAACAAGGGTCTGATCTCAGCTCTTGTAGAGTGATGGCATTCTAAGACATGCACTTTCTGGTTACCCACTAGAGAGTGTATTGTCACGTTGGAGGATGTTTACCTCATTCTTCAGCTTTCGATTCAGGGTGCACTTGTCAAGTATGCCACCCTACCTGGCATTGTAGCTTTGACTGAGTTATCTAGATTGCCCCGTGATTAGTTGGGTATGTTTGGCCCGTATGATATCCCACGATCCCAATTTGGCATGGGCCTTGATAGACTGTTTACTTTATTAGGTAGCTTGATATGTGGCATCTTATTCCCTAATCGATGCCAGCGCGGGTTCTCTGTTGGCTTCGGTGTTGTTTTGTAGAGTATGGTCCGTGATCATACTTTATTTGTATGGGGGCCATGCATGTTAGCCCACATGCACTTTCATATGTTTTACACGGCTTACCTTAATGGTAATTCACTCGGCTGTGGTGTTACCCTTCTTCAGATATGGGCATGGGAGCACATTGTTGTGTTTCAACCCGTGGGTACTCGTGATCTACCTCCAGACAGACCTTATGTCTTTATGTATGATGGATCCATTGTTCAGACTCACATGGGTCATTTGATGTACTGGCGTCGGCAGTTAGATATGATGCCATATTTTATTTGGAGACCATATAGAGAGTGCCTCATGTGGGTTGGAGAGGATGTCCATCTCCCATTCTGTCGTCAGTGGAGATTTTTGATTGTGCGTGTCACACGCCATGTTCACATGATCGATTTCCACAACACCGACAGGGTGTTGTGGAAGTTCGAAGAGAGACAGGATGTGTCCAACTCTTATGCCTATTTTGCACGCAGATCGAGGGACATAGTGCTATGAGGTGTTGTTGTTTCACTTGATGCTACATGGACCGAGTTTGTAGGTTTACTTCCTGTTCCTTGGACATGGTGATCAGCCACTGTAGATGCAGGTATATGTTTGCATACTTTTGTAGTGTTTTTAATGCTTCTCTTAGGATATTTTCTCTATGATACTCTTTGCTTTATCTGATATGGTACTGATATTTGAATTTGATCTTTTTACAGGCACATCTCCACAGTATGATGCTTAGTGGACACAAACTCATCCTGTTTCTCTTACTGATGTTTCACGACCCATTTCTAGCACTATCATGAGGAGGCATCGACAGTTACAGTGGGGTAGGGGTGGGCGAGATGGAGGGAGAGATGGGGGAAAAGGTGGGGGTGATGACATAGATGATCCTAGGCCTGGGGGATATGGGAGGAGGGTGAGGACTAGGGGAGGTCATGAGATTGGGGGTCTGATAGGGCTGAGTGTTGTTCTTCAGGAGGAGGAGGTGTTGGAGGAGGATGCCCCTCAATTGGTTAGGAGGGTGAGGCCGTGGACAGTCGTTGATCTATAGCTAAGGGCGGAGGAGAGAGTGGAACAAGAGCCAGAGATGGAGGACATGGATGTAGAGGTGGACGTGAGCATCATAGGCTCGAAGAGTGATAGTGACAGCATTGGTAGATGTACCAGTGAGAGTGAGAGTAGTGATGATTTTCAGACTGTGTGGGATACTAGAGAGCAGGGCCTGGGTAGTAGAGATATGGAGGGTATGATGGATGTTGCTATGGGGGGATGGATGAGGATCCCTCAGAGTTAGAGAAACTTACTCAACAGGTACAGGACCTGCAGGCTAGACTTTCTTATTCGGATGTGCGTGTCACTGCTTTGGAGGCTAGGGTCTTAATAGTTGAGGAGAGAGAGCGACAGGCTCATTCAGAGGTTAGATCCTTCATTGATAGTGTACAAGATGCTTCTCATCGGGATGTACTAGACTGATATTATAGATCTGGGTGTGATGCCCAGAGAGAGATTGATTATTGGCCACACCACTATGAGGGTGCAGTTCCTTCAGATTAGTGGGTTCCCACCTACGCTACCTCCCATAGATCCAGCAGAGCGCAGAGATCCCAAAGCAATGGGATTGGTGTTCCAGATCCACCACATAGGAGTGCCCCTGATTTGCCTCCCCCTCGTCCACCTAGCGGCGAGGGTGGGGGTAGCACACACTGATTTGATTATATCTGTTATACTGTGATTCACCATTTTTGTAGTGATGTAGCATTGATGTATTTGATATTTTACTAATCATTGTATCTTGGCACACTGATATTTATTAGATATATATGTTGATCATTTTCTTGTGTTCAAACTTGTGACCGTTCATTGTACTCAGAAATTTTGATTTATATGAGATGCAGCTATTGATTTACTTGCTATATGTATGGTTCTACATGATTGTGTTTAAATGTTGAAATGCTTATGCAATGTGATTCTATTATGCAGACTCTTAGATGGCTGATTTACTTTTCCTATGATACTGACATGTGTATGCAGGATGATGGAAATGAAATGCATGTGTATATGAGATGCCTATGGATGCATGTGATATGATTTATCATGTATGTAACTGCTATATTTTTCTTTTTTTTGGATGCACTTAAATAGAATGAATGCAATCTATTATGCACAAATATCTTATTAATTTATGTGTTAGTTAGAAGACAGTTAGTGGAAATGTGTTCTCAGGGATGTGATTTGATAGATATGGAATGATAGAAAAGATTTTTTGATTTTTTTGATAGATATGAATTGATAGAATGGATGAGTGATCCAAGTCACTATCGTGTTTCCAATTTTTGTCATCATTGCATCTTTTTATGAAATTTTGAAGACTGTCTAATGCATCCAGATCACATACCATCTAGATACCGCCACAAACTCTTGATAACTGGAAGGAGTAGAGAGATTGAATAGAATAAGAACTTAGTGCACCCAAATATTGACCATCTAGGTTCAGCTATGTTCCTTATTTGAAAAGAAAGAGAGTCAAAAGCACCCAGATATTGACCATCTGGATACCGCGTTGCCCTCTGAATTAACCGAAAAAAAATAAAACTAAGATAGAACTCCAACGCACCCAGAGTCCATCTGGATAGCACTGCAAGCTCTTGATTTTGAAATGAAATACCAAAAAACCAAGATGGAATTCCAATGTACCCAAAGTCCATCTGAATAGCACTGTGAACTCTTGATTTTAAGAAGAAAACCCATAAAACCCGAGATAGAAATCCAATGCACCGAGAGTCCATCTGGATACCACTATGATTCTATTCGTAAATAAACAAGCATATAACAGAGAATGAATGTCCAATTCTTTCCCAGGGTTAAGCTCAAATCGTGGAATTGCGTGGCTTCCAAATAAGTGACAACGCCTACCACATTTATCCTAAATCATCATGGCCCCAAAATCAAAGTGAACATTCAATAGACAACAATCAAAGAAAATAAGTCATGATCCATCATAGCTACTCTCCTCACTTGGTGGATCCTGGAGTAGTGTAAGAGCATAACTGCTAAATATAGACTGACATCTGACCGACTAACTGACCTAGTCAACATTTTGATTGTTCCTTGATTCAATTTGATTCTCTTGATTGGCTCGACTTTCTTGATAGGCTTGATTGGCTTGATTGTTTTGATTGTGTCTGGTTTCAGTTAATAGATGACTCATATAAGACCGACCTGTCTTGTTTTGAGTGTATCCATCACTGTGTAAGATGATTGATATGATTGATTGATTTTGATCATTTTTTGGTGGTTGATCAAGTTGTGTCAGATGGGCCCAATGCTGATTCGCAAAGCTCATGGTTGTGATATTTGATAGATCTGCTTGGCCGCCAGTTTGCTTGTTGATAGATTTGATAGATTGATAAATCTGTGTCATATGTGCCCAATGCTGATTCTCAAAGCTCATGATTGTGACATTGATTGACTTGGCATGATTTCCTTTTGCTTTGTTGATAACCGAGTTGGTTTTATTGCTTTGGATTTTGCAATTTTTTTATGTTTTTGATGAAGATTGATTTTTTCAGGACATTTTGATCTTTTTAGGATTTTGATGAGTTTTCTAATTTTTTTGGGGGATTTTTTATCTTGTTAGGGTTTTTCAAGTCATTTAGAATCGCCCCCTAGTCTGGTGGACCAATACTAACCATGGATAAGTTTGGTGCTTAGAGGGGATTGTGCTTCTGGGTATAGCTTGGGTAGTCAATCTTGCATTTGAAGTGTGCTCAAGCTTTTGATATTGGAGTTCATTGATGGTGAAGCTGGATTTGAACACTCAGCGCATGTTTGTCAGGTTTTCACCAAGGTACCTACTCAATAGCACCTATTTGTCAGGTTTTCACTGAGAGAGCGATTTTTTTTCTCTTTACTTTTTTTCTTTTGTTATTTTTTTTGTTATCTCCAAGGCACCTGTTTGCCAGGTTTTCACCAAGGTAACCTTTTATATTTTTGTATTTTTTTGGTATTTTCTCGATAGGTAGATAATTGCCTTAACAATTGAGACCTCAAGCATAGAATCTCTTGAGGTGCATGCTATTTATGTATCTGGGGATTTGATCTCCTTCTGGTGTTGCTAGTTGGCATGCCCCACTTTGGGTAGAGTTGATAATGGCATGTGGTCCTAGCTTTTTAGGATCAAACTTTCCTGATTTCACTCTTTCTTCTTGGTTCTTTTGATTTTCTATGAGGACAAGGTCTCCTACCTCAAATGTTCATGGCCTCAACTTATTGTGATAATTCCTTCTAAGGCGATTCTGATAGCCTTGTAAGTGGTTGAATGCATATTGTCTTCTTTCATCTAATAGTTCCAGTTCACTGAGCCTTGATACTATGTAGTCTTCATCTGAAATCAGGTTCTTTAATGATATCTACAGAGATGGGATTTCCACTTCGAGGGGTACTACTGCCTCTGATCCATATACTAGGGAGAAAGGAGTGGCTCCTGTAGGTGTTCTCATGCTAGTTTTGTATGCCCATAATGCAGGACTAAGCTATAAATGCCAGTCTCGCCCTGATTCGTTAACTATTTTCTTCAAGATTTTTAAAGTGATTTTGTTTGTCGCTTCAGCTTGGTCATTCCCTTGAGGATAATAGAATGAAGAGAACCCTTTTTTTATTTGGAAATTTTCACATATCTCTTCAACATCTTTGTTTTGGAAAGGTGTACCGTGATCTGTCAGGATGGTTTGAGGAACTCCATACCTACAGATGATATGGTTGAGTATGAACATTGAGATCTGATTTCCCATTATGTAAGTGAGGGGAATTACTTCCACCCACTTAGTGAAGTACTATGTTGTTGCTATAATGTTTTTATGTCTATTAGCTTAAGATGGTGTAATCTTGCCCACTAGGTCAAATCCCCACATAAAAAATGGTAATGGTGAAGTGATAAGATTTAGTTATTGGGTTGGTACATGGATGAGGTCTCCATTCTGACATTGCCTACACCTCTTTACATACTTGTTTGCATCTGTCTCTACTGTTGGCCAGTGGTATCCCATGCAGATAATCTTTTTAGCTAAGTTGTTGCCACCTCCGTGGGTTCCACAAATTCCTTCATGTACCTCGTACATAGATCTCTAGGATTTTGTGGAAGTGAGACATCTTAATAGTGTTCCATCTAGACTTCGTCTATATATAGTAGTTGCGAGAATGGTGTACCTAGAGGCTTGGCGAATGAGGGAATTTTTATGGTTCCTAGACAAGTTGAGAGGTAAAACACTAGTTTGGAGGTAATTATACACATCATGGTATCATGGGGTTTCAGGACCAACAAGGACACACACTGATTTTTTGATTGGTGCCTGTTGTGATGGCATCATGAGTTGTTCCACTAGAAACTAGAATCTAGTTTCATTGCCTGGCATATCAATTAGTGATGCTATGGTAGCCATCGCATCTGCAGCCTTGTTTTGAGTCCTTCGTATTTTCTCAAAAAAGATGTATTGGAACCTAGTGTGCAACATATCCATTTATTCTTTGTATGGTATTGTCTTATGCTGAATGTGGACCTCTTGATTCAACACAAACGCAACATATTCCTTACACAATCGATGAATTTCACAAAAACAAACATGAATTGTTTGTTCTGTGAATGCGATTGAAGCGACCTGTTGCCTCCTAATTAGGTGTGATTGTTGCAGTTTACCCTCAGAACGAGAGCCAACAACCTGACCATCTCTAATACGGAGGATTTTATAGTGCAAGTAGATGAAGAAAAGCTAT
>MU223453.1:336810-349621 GCA_018584345.1 Thuja plicata | reverse complement strand
ATATGGAATTATGGAAATCCCTTTTGAGGATAATTCATTCAATTAATTAAATAACCTTTCAATTCCTTTTATGTATATTAGCCAAAGAGGGTGGATTTGATTTAATTAAAAGCACTTAGGACTTTTATGATTAAATCAATTAATCATAGGGATTTTAGCTAATAATCATTTAAGATTTTAGGAATTAAATGTAATGTCAGATTTATGCAAATTTGGGTTTTCTGCATTTGAAACTCAGTCAATTAAAGTCAATTAGGAGAATAATTTGCCTATTACAATAGGACTTCGAAGATGAGAAAATGCACCAGAATTGATTAGGTTGTTAGGTGCCAATTTTGGGGTGTTACAGGTATGAGCTTCTCATCTTTTGTCATATAGTCATTGTTGACTTGGCTAATGACCAACTGTGAATCTTCATAGGCCTTAAGGTTCTTGATTCTCCATTGAATTGTTGTCTTTACTCTGATGATGAGAGCTTCATATTCAGCTATGTTGCTGGTGCACGGGAAGTTGAGTCTGAAAGATTTGGGTATTGCATTATTGTTTGGAGTGACGAGTACTATCCCTGCTCCTGCACCATGGTTCGTGCATGACCCATCAAAGTATAGTTGTCATATCTCTATATCTAGTTGTAGTGTAAGAATAGACTCATCTAGAAAGTTAGATAGGATAGGCTGATGATCCTAAATAGGTACCTCTGCTAATTGATCCACAATCACTTGCCCTTTGATGGCTTTTTTGTCTATGTACTCAATGTCAAACTCGCTTAAGATCGACATTACCCATTTTGCAAGTCATCTGGTGAGTGTTGTTTTGCTAAGTAGATACTTTAGAGGATCAATATGTGCTATGAGCTTAGTTTGATGGCTCAACATGTAATGCCTTAGCTTCTGAGAAGCAAAGACTACCGCTAAGTATGACTTCTCAATTAGTGTATAGTTGAGCTCATATCCTACCAATGTTCGATTGAGATAGTAGACGGCTCTCTTCTTACCTTGGTCATCATGCTATGCTAGGAGCACTCCTAAGGACGTTTCAGTTGTTGAGATGTATAGAAGTAGTGGCCAGCCTTGAACTGGTGGCACTAATATGGGAAACTTGAGTAGATAGTCCTTGAATATTTGGAACGCTTCTTCGCATTGTTTTGTCCACATAAACTTTATGTCCTTGTGTAGTAGATGTTGAAATGGGTGACACTTGTCTGCTAGTTGAGCTATGAATCGCCTGATTGATTGGAGCCTACCCTGTAAACCCCTTAGTTGCCTTAGGTTAGTTGGTGGTGGCATGTCCAATATTGCTTTGACTTTCGTTGGGTCAACCTCTATGCCTCGATGGGACACAATGAATCCCAAGAGCTTCCCTGTTGTGACCCCGAATGCACATTTCTTTGGATTTAAATAGACCTTGTATTCCTGCATTCTATCAAATATGGGTCCAAGTACTTGTAGATGATCTTTTCTAAGTGTTGACTTTGCAAGTATATCATCAACATAGTCCTCCATTGTTTTGTGGATGAGGTCATGGAAGATGGTTTTCATGGCCCTTTGATACGTTTCTCCGGCATTTTTTAGACCAAATGGCATAACGTTCCAACAATATGTGCCCCAAGGACATGTGAAAGCCATTTTATGTTTGTCCTCTGGCGCAATCCTTATCTGATTATACCCTAAAAAGCCATCCATGAGTGATAGCATCTGATGTCCTATTGTTAGATCTACTATCATATCAATGTTAGGCAAAGGAAAGTCATCCTTGGGACAAGCTTTGGTAGGATCTCTAAAGTTTGTGCAAATTCAAATCTGACCGCTGTGCTTTGTAACTGGTACCAGATTGGATATCCATTATGTGTATGGGATCGATCTTATGAACTTAGCATCTAGGATATTTTTCAATTCTGCCTTTACTAGTAATGCAACATGGGGGTGCATCTTTCTCAACTTTTGTTTGATAGGTTTGGCGTTGGGTAGCAATGAGAGATGATGTAGCACAAGCTCTCGGTCCAATCCTAGCATATCAAAGTAGGACCACGCAAAATTGATCTTCCTTTCCTTGAAGAAACTGATGAACTATTCTCTCTCCTCTAGGGTGAGTGATTTTGCTAAGTAAATGTTCTATGGGTTTTTGTCATCACCCAAGTTGACTTCTTTTGTTTCTTCTGCTAATAATGCCGACTTTTCCTCTGTCAAGGGAAGGAGTTCCCGCTTTCCATCTTCTAGTGCCTCGGTGAGATTTTCACTAGAAGATACGTCTTGTTTTGTATTTTTATCATTTTTTATGCCAGTAAGCGCCTTTCAATTTTCACTTACTGATGATTCTTTTTTTTCTTTTTCAATCATTTTTGATGACTGGAAAGAGTAGCTTCCTCCCCAAAGTATGTTGATCTGTCAAGGTCAATGGTGAAACCTACTTTATGGTCTCCTGATGGCATTCCCTCTCTAAGTCCCATGAAATCTGCGATAGCCTCATCATTCTCATAGATATCCATATCACGTGGTCCTTGTTGATACCACTCTATTATTTTTAGGTGTACAAGACATAGGTTCTCGTGTTGGGTTGACTCTGTTTGGTTGAAGGGGACTACGAAGATAGTTTCGAAAAACCTAGACTGTGATGTGGATGCACCACCTATTGAATTACTATCGATATGTTTATCGATACAGGGTTGGTCATCTATGGTTAATTGGTTGAACAAATCGTCAAGGTGTATGGTGGTAGCTGACCGAGGGGAATAGTCTGGGATTGAAGGTTCGGGGTTGTGAAGGGATCTCCACTCATACTCGTGGGAGTCAGTTTCACTAGAACACTCATTGAATGTCTCACTTCCCTCGTTATCATTGATTTCTTGGTTGAGGTTCACTTGGGATTGAGAGCTCCCCACTTCAACGGGCAACAACTGTTGTAGTATGTTTCTTATCAAGATGTGTTCTAGGATTTGCCCCCGGTGTAACTCTGCTATTTTTTCTTGATCAACTTGTATGTCTTGGGTGATAGGATTGGTTCTTTGTTGCCCATAGCCTAACCCTCTCTTGTTTCTTTGGGTTGGAAGGAGAGACAATTCCATTAGGCCTTGTTGTCTTGCCCCCAGAACAGTTGTACCATCATACCCAAATTTTTGCAGCATTGTATAGCCAGTTCCATAGTTTGATATGGGTAGGGGTTGTTGAAGTGTCTCATGTGGATCTTGGTACAACCATGTATTGATATCTGGATCAAATGGGTTCTCTTCTGCAATGTCTCCCCATCTGACAAAGGTTGTGGGTGGGCACCTAAACAGAATAGGCTCTAGGGTTTTGGTTGTAACAATGGTTGTGGCATGCCATATGTTCTTGGGCTCTGAGGCATGTTTGTGATCGTGAAAGCTTCCTCGTAGCTATATTCACCACATCCCTTGTCAGTAATGGATATTTTTCCCACTTTTCTTATGATATCTTTGGGAATTGAGTTTGATGCGGACGGGATACTTGCCTCTTGGCTCAAGGGAACCTGGTTGTCAGTGTTGATTAGGACCGCATTATAGTATTGGAAAGGATTTGAATCTCCCTCAATGGTGATTTATTCTCCCTCGTGTGGGAACTTGATGCACTGATGGTATGTTGAAGGTACAAATTGCATCTCATGTATCCATGGTCTCCCTAGTAACATGTTGTATCCCAACTCAAGATCTAGGACCTAGAAGGGAGTGTTCTTGACAACTGGACCAATCCGGATAGGTAGAATGATAATACCTTTAGAGGATATTTCATCTTCATCATAAGCTCTCATATTGATCCTCCTTGTTACATCGATACTAGACTCTGAGTAGCCTAGTTTCTTGATTAACTTTAAAGTGCAAATGTTTAATCCTACCCCACCATCAACAAGGATTGTACGGATTGCGCTTTTATGGAATTGGACAAGCAAGTGTAAGGGATCATTTTGTAAGGGTTTGTGTCACGGCACGTCATGGTATATGAATGTCACATGTTTATTGGTTTTTATATGGTTAACCATCATTTGGAAGCTCTTAGGGGTTATGTCCCTTGGGACAACTGCTTTCTGAAGGGCTTGGTCAAGTGCTTGTTTATGCTGTGGAGATATGCGCAAGAGGTCAAACATGGAGATTTGGGCCGGTGTGTGCTTTAGCTGATCCACTAGGCTTGTCTATGGATCTGAGGTTGCTTAAGGGTTGTCTGGTGTAGTAGACGAGGAAGGTGCTCCTTGCAAGACAACTCTTGTACGACGCGTGGTTACATCACATTTTTTTCCTTGGTCTCTGATAGTGATCGTAGCCATATGGCTATCTGAAGGATTTAGGCAATTGATAGTGTTATCACTATTGGCATAAGTATAGTTGACCTATTTTGACTGTCCACCGGACCCAAAGGTTTTCCCTTTATTGTGATCATGAAATGTTTCGTTGAATATCATATGATCAGTTGTTCCTTTTGTTTGGGTATTTTTCACGTTGATGACCCCTGTCTCAATCAGGTCTTGGATAACATGTTTCAATCGGTAATAGTTGGGTGTTTTGTGTCCCTTCACCCGATGAAACTCATAGAAATCATTTTCACTGCACCACCTTGTCTTGATTACACCGTGTTCATATTCACTGATTTTTGGTAGAGTGATATTGTTAGATTGTATCAGCTTTCATAAAGTTGATTCTATAAACTCTCCTAATGGTGTGAAGTCTCGTTATTGGAATTGAAACCATGGTTTGCGTTGAGCCTATTGTTGACTATTTGACATAGTGGCCACTTGGACAGGGGGGTTGAGTTTGAGTGTATGCTTGTGGAGTGTGCACCGTAGTTTGTTGGTTGACCACAGGTGCACTTTGCAGTGACACTTTGGGTTGTGCGTAGTTGACTGACTTCACATCAATGACACCATCATTGGTGATATTTTTGTTTTTATTCCACCACTTAGCTTTGTCTATTGAAGTCTTGTTTGTATTTGTTTGGGTAGGATCTACAAGGACTCCTCGTTTGACTAAGTTCTTCTCACAACGAACTCCTTGTTCGATGAGTTGTGTAAAGTTTGGAGCTAACTGCAATTCTGTTGTGAATGACATGTCTAGAATCAGATTGTCAATGAACATGACTATTAGGCCTTGCTTGGGTACATCATATGTTATTTTGTTTGCAGTATTCCTCCATCCCTGTAGGAATTTCACAAAAGACTCTCCATCTTTTTGTTTGATATCACAAAGGTCCTTAATGCTGACTTTGCGCTCGATGTTATGATGGAAGTGAGCGATGAACTTTTTAGCCAACTCACCCCAAGATAGAATGCCATAAGGTAGATGTGAAACCATTCCATTGCTGGTTCGGCTAAGCTTTGTGGGAATAGTTGCATTAAGTATGTCTCATCATTCATGACTTCGATGCAACTAGCAAAGAACTCTCAGATATGTTCAATAGGGTTGGTATTACCCCTATATTTGTCAAATTTTGGTACCGAGAAGTGAGTTGGGAATGGAAACATGTGAAGAGAGTGATCAAAGGGGTATGGGTATAAATCCTCTGCGGTGTACGATTTAGTTTGCCCCTGATTTTGCATATCCATGATTTGGATTTGAAGGTTCTGCACTTGTTGGATCAACATGTTTGTTTGATATTGAGGATGATGTGTGATGTTGTACCTCTGTGTTGTAGTAGGTATAAGGCTGCACCTTTGTGTCCCTTAAGTAGGAACATAGGACCTCATCTTTGGGACTTGATATTGATTCCCCAATACATGATTTTGAAATAGGGACACGTGAGTGGGCCAAGGTTGGTTCTATTGTGTTTGTTGTTGGGGTTGGGGATGTTATTGTTGCTGAAGCTGGAGTTGATATTGTTGGGGTTGAGGTTGTTGTTGTTGAAGCTAGGGTTGCTACTGCTAGGGTTGATATTGTTGGGGTTGAGGTTATTGCTGCTGAAGCTGGGGTTGTTGCTGTGGGGGTTGAGGTTGTTGTTGTTGAAGCTGGGGTTGCTGCTACTGGGGTTGATATTGTTGGGGTTGAGGTTGTTGTTGGGTGATCAAAGGTGTAACCTTGGGTGGGAATTGATTGAGAGTCAGACCTGCAGAGATGGATCCCTGTGGGAATGATGTGTTGACCCCAAGGCTAGTAGGGATTGACAGCGACATGGTGGAAAAAAGGTTACTACAAGTTGGTGGGATAGAAGGCATAGTGTGAGAGCTTGATTGACCAAGCCATAAGGCCGAGGGTTGAGGCATACTAGTGACCATGGGTGCACTTAGTTAGGATCCTGTCATGCTTTACGTGGAAGACATGCTCGCTTGGTTTGCGGAATTGATTTGATTGGACACAGCCTGTATTATTGTTGTTATTGTCAAGGATGGGAAGATTTGAGATACCATAGGTTCTGTTTGAGAAGGTTGAGTAGTGTTTTGACCTGCGAGAGGGTTTTCAGGCCATATGGTTGACACATTGAATTCAGAGGGGAGTTTGAATCCCTTCCTTATCAACATGGCTAAAAAATGTTCAGGGTTCCTCTCTACAACAACGTCAACCACTTGTGCAGAATAGGCGTCTTGCTCTATATCTTCGAGCTCCTCTTCTATGACATTTTGGAACAAAGTTGACCCACGAGGATTCTCAATGAATAGAGAAGGACATATATTTTTGAAAGGATCATCCTCTTGATTTGTTTCCCAAGAGGGGGACCTGTTGATATATGACTCATCAGGTTGAGTTTTAGCCTTCAACCTTGTGTAAGGCCCTTCATAAGGTGTTTGAGACATAGTGTGGTCCAGATTTTGTGACTAAAAAAGTGATATAAAGCAAATAGAAAAGGATAACCTTTCTAGGAGAGTCTGAGTTATGTTTGGACAAGGGTAATTCTAAGGACAGATGTTGATTTATCTTGATCTCAAAGTTTTAATGATCCAAGAATAATATTTTTTGACCTTTTCCAGGGACAAAGTCAGTGATAGAGATAATGATGATGTTGAGATAATGAGATCAAGATATTTTGAGTCTGAACTTTCAAACTAACAATTCTTGGATGATAATCGTTCTTTCAAAGAATGGACGATCTTTCATGTTTAGAGATTCACACAATGTTCTTCGCATTTTTTCTTGGATAGACACTGGTCTTTGACACAAAATGGAGAGTATTTTCAAGGTTTTAGGTCAAAACAGGTGTTAAAAAGTCTGATCAATTACGGAAAAACTCTACCGATTGCAGTAAAGTGACTAGTCGATTGCGGTAATCTATCATCAATTGTGGTAATAAATAAGTCAATTACGGCAATAAAAAGGATGATTGCGGCAAACTTCCGTTAATTGTGGCAAAATGCAGGCAATTGCAACAGAGGGGAAACAATCTGAAAAGACGCAAAAGATGGGTCTCACTATCTAACATTTTTTTATTTTCTGGAACAAGGCTTCTGATTTGCAAGACAATTTGATGTTGACAACCCTAGAATTTAACACATTTGACTTCTTTTGACAGTTTGGATGTTTTTTTTTCATTTTGGAAACTGATCAAAGAACAAGCACAATAGACAATGTGTTTTGAAGAATGAAGACTGACATGCGTATGTTCTACAACTTTTTCAAGTTGCAATGTTATCACGAGGTCTCAACAATGAACAGTCAGATTAATCTAGGTCAATGGCTTCAAAATACAATATTATAGGCCCAATGCTTGAATGTTCATTAGCTCACACATCAATTGTCACACTACTAGGGCACAAAGGTCCACGACGTAGGTGCCCATTTTTTTTCGTTTCCATATATTGTTGTCGTATAGTGAAGATCTCTTTCACTACACAAATATCTTGGAACACATATGTTGGGAATCTTGGGGGAAATTTTGCAACCCCTTGCACTATAATAAGGTATCTATTTGGAGGTAGATCGGGTTGGCCTCTATTTTAAAAAAGTTGTAGTAAGGGTCTATGGCATCTATCCAATCAGTTTGTACATATGTGACTCACTTAAGAGCCTAGTTGACCACGCTAGCTGCTTAGGGATATTCACCCGATCTAGACTATCATCAACACAGCTCGCCCGAGCTTGGCTAGATATAAAATGAAACTTTGGTTCACGTCTTGTTTATATACCGATCGGAAGGATTATCGATTTAAGGTTGTTCTCTAAGGAAGAAGTGCATTCCCCGAACAGGAATTTCTAAAAAGTATAAAGGTGTTTAATCTAACAGATTGTGCAAGTGCACCCAAAACTCAAGACACAAGGTTAATCGCCTAAACCCCAAAGTTGAAATGTGAACCAAGCTAAACCACCATACAAGCACAAGTGTTCAATTTTTAAGCCCAAAAGTAGGTGTTTGATTGTTTTTTCGATTTTAATGCACCAAATTGAGAGATTGTTTTTGCCTTTATTCAATTTTAATTCTCACGTCAATTTTAAGCACCAAATCGAGAGATATGAGATTGTGATGTTTGGCATACAATTTTATTTTTTAACCCCAAATTGAAAAGTGAATTGATTTTAGGTTTGCTTTGTTAGATCTGTTTCTACACCACAAGCTGAAATGACAAGTTAGTACCAAAGAGCATCTAGTCAAGAATTAAAGAATAACCAGCAACGCCCAGATTGTTAAGATCACTAAGGCTAATTGTGACTTTGTACTTAGCTGTGGATCGCTTGGTAGAATCCAAATATTTGTTGTAAGCCTTGATTTGATTTTCCTTTATTATGGCTAAGATGACTCCTTATTATGGCATCTCTCAGTGATCTAGCACCCGGGGTGCATCTGATTATCCTTTTTGTCATTAGTCATTTGCTCAATTCTACACAGAAATAAGGAAAGAACACACAAAAACAAAACTTTTCAAAGATCTTTCTTTTTTTGAAAATATTTCTTAGAAAAAATACAAAACAGAGAATAAAGTCCCTGTATAATTTCAAGACCTTTCCAAAAATGTAACTTTTTTTATAAGAAATACTGATTTGTGTCCAAAATTAATTTTTTATGAAATATCATAAATTTTTTAATAAAAAATCATTTTAGAAAAATCTAAATTTTGGACTGTATCTTTCTTACATAAAAATATACCTGCAAAGTTTTTTTGATCATAATTCCTTAATTTGTGCCCTATGTACACATTTTATCAAAATAAACCAGTTTTAAAAGATCTGTTATTTTTGCAAAATAATTTCACAGAAATTAAAATCACAGAGAATAAACCCCCTCTATAATTTCAATACCTTTCTAAAAATGTAATTTTCTTGAAAAGAAACTCTGATTTGTGTCCAAAAATGATTTTTTATGAAATATCATAGAAAATTTATAAAAAAATAAACAAAACTCAAAAAAATCTAAATTTGTGTTTGGCGCCTCCTTAGATCAGCGTCAACCTGCAAAAAAAATTCATTAAAAAATTCTATGTGGTTTGAAAGATATGACCAAATTTCACGAGGGTTGTAAGTTCACGTCGAGTTCGCCAAAATGTACGTGGTTCGAATTCGTGGTTCCTTCGCTTTCCAACGACGAGGGTTAGTAGCACCATTTGTAATGGGGAAATCAATACAAAAACTAATAATGATGAATACATAAACATAATCAATAAAATATACAAGAAAATAGGAGAAAACAAATGAATGCAAACCCAAATTGCTTGAAGCTTCTATTGTCTCTCTGTACTCCTTCCGAAACGCTATTTTTGATGCTTAGTATTGGTGTGGGCAACGTCTATGACTTGAGAAGTGTCAAGAATTTGATAATTGAAATGTGTGTGTGATCGCAAGATGGCTTGAATGCTAGAACGAAACTGATGGAGTAATGGCGCACGGGAGCTTGAAATCCTAGATCCTTCAAATGGGTATTAAGGGTTTATTATATGGGAATGGAGGATGATATGAACGGTTGAGATCAATCCCAGAGATAGGGAGCTGAACATTTGAGATTAAAAGGAACTAGAGAAGCCATTAGTAAACTCCACCTCTTCAGCTAGAAGAGAGGAGATAGAGTTTGGTTGACTGAAGAGCTAATTGTGGGTTACCTTTTAAAATTGAAGAGGTGGGTGGAGTTACCCATGTGAACTGGAGAGATGGGTGGAGTTACCCATATGAACTGGAGAGATGGGAGTAACCCATGTGATCTAATTAAGGATTATCTCTTTGAAAATAAATAAATATTTAATTCATTTATGTAATTAAAGTTTTCAACATGTGAGATAATTGAATTCTTTTTAATTTAAAATTGTTTATTGAATGAAATTAAATTAATTTAATTGGAAGAATTTAATTAGTAAGTTTAAATATTTCAATTTAAACTATAGGAAATTGAATTGAATTAATTAATTATTGGTAATTAATCAATTAATGTTAATTAATTAAATAAAATTAATTATTTAATTAATTTTAAGAATTTGATTAGATGATTTGGGGAATGAATTTAGAGGAAAATAGATAATTAATTAACCATTAAAAAACCATTGAATAATAGATGAAATTAGTGTTTTTAATATAAAGTCGCAAGCCTGCCCATTTTAGGGCGTCTACAAATGGATATCAGAGCTCTATTGGCATGTCACCTTTCCATGCTTTGTATGGCCGTCCTTATCATACACCTTTGAGTTTGGATAGATTGGAGGATTGTATTCTTCTTGGTCCAGAGATGCTTCAAGACATGAAGTAGTAGGTAGTGTGTATACGTGAGCATTTGGTCAATGCACAGGATAGATAGAAGAAGTATGCAGATGCTCACAGGGTGGATAGACAGTTTACAGTTGGAAATAGAGTATTCTTGAGAGTGCACCCACAGAAAAGTCTAATCCGTTATGGAAAGGGTTCAAAGTTGGCACCTCATTTTGTTGGATCGTTTGAGTTCCTAGAGAGGATAGGACCAGTTGCTTATTGTCTTGCTTTGTTACCTAGCCTATCTTGCGTTCATGATGTTTTCCATGTTTCTTTTATTATATGCTATATTCCAGATATATTGCATGTTCTTGATTGGAATGTTTTACAGGTAGAGGACGGGCAACTGGCTCTGGAGCCAATTCGTATACTTCAGCAGTAGGGTTTGACCCTCAGGGGTCGCACCATCGAGCATGTAAGGGTTTAATGGGACCCAAATGATGAGTCATCAGTGACTTGGGAGGACGCAACAAGATTACAAGATTTATATCCCTATGTGTTTACAGGCTTCCAGGAGTAAGCCTAATCCTAGGGGGTGGATGTGATACACACCCATAGTTTACTTTTAGTTTCTGATGTCATACTCTTTTAGGCTATTATTTCAGTTGATTTGTCAGTTTCTTATAGGCTACATTTCATGTGAGCTGTTATTATTTCATTGGTTGGTGATTTTGGATCATGATGTTTATATGTTTATCATGTGAGGCGTAGATAGATGATGATATTATCATGATGTGATATTATATATTGATTTTAGATTTGTGATGTTACTTACCCCATACTTACATGTGTATGGTTAGCATATGTGTTGATGTACTTGTTGACGTGTTTTTTGTGGTAGAGGACAGAGACGTAGTTACTTGCATTGTGAGATCCACATGTTCGACTGATCCCTACCATTGTTAACGATATTATATTGGATGTACATGCTTGTTCTTTTGATGTTAGGATTGCAGGTATAGGGCATTGTCTTCCCTGAATTGGTAGGAGTGAGCATGCCCATTTATTCATCTCAATGGTAAAGAGAGGAGTTAACATACAGACCCAAAACCCTACCCTAAGCCTTATTGTCCTAAGAATGGACAAGTATCGATTAGTCTACCCTACCCGAATTCATCTAGTTGACGTAAATTTCGTGGATCCCATCCTTGTTTGTGTTTGGGTTTATTTTAGTTTATTTCAATTGAGTGTATTGATATTGTGTGAATTATCATGTTATTTATTGAATTGATTATTGTTGGAATTAATTATTAAATATAGGGTATTTAATTAATTTGAAATAATTAAATACCTATATTTAATTGAGAAAATTAATTAAAGTTCAAGTATTAAATACTTGGATTTAAATAAATATTTAATTTGAAATTGAAGTTTTTGATTACGGTAAAAACAGGTTTTGAAGGGACCCCAAAACCCTTTAACAAAAGAGAAGAGAGATAGGCATGAAAACCCAAAGAACAACAAGCAACCCCAAGGAAAGGAGCAGGCTATAAAGGGACAACTCCCAGATTCAACAATAAGCACCTACCAAGCAAAAAATAAAAAAGACGCTGGAAGAGAAATAGAGAAAGAAAGCCACCAGCACCGAGGTCATGACAAAGTCTTCAAGAAGCTCTTAGATTCCTCCAGCTGAGTCTACATGGTCTTCACATTGTCTTTCAGCCTCTGAATATCCTGATCATCAACCTTCTGCTTCTTTGACCTAGTTCAAGTGCCAGGTCCAACCTGCTGGGTAGTATCAGTAAAGTCAATGGTATCTTTGTTTCCTTCTAGCATTTTACTCAGAGAAATCAAGTTCTCCAGAGTAGACCTCATACCTGTGTTCACCAGACTAAGCAAATGTTTTAACATTTCCTCATTCCCACTTGTTTTCTTCTGGATAGGTATCATAGCTATCTCGACTGCTTTTTTAATTTTTTCATCAATATCAGAACCGTAATCAAACACACAGGCATTAGCATTATGAGGAAATTCCTTTCTAAAGGTAGCCATAGTATCCTCGATCATAGAGTTCTTGTTTTCCAATTTGATACATCTGTTCTTAAGCTCAACCAAATCACGCTGCACCCATTTGTCCAGATTATAACTGTAGATGGATTTATTTTTAGCAATCTCAAGGGGGGTCATGATGATAGTTCTTCTGACCTATGAATCCATCCTTCTGATTTCTCTTTGAAGAGATTGGGGTTTTCTACCATGAAGATTTCTCTCACTATCTTC
>MU223453.1:285420-307761 GCA_018584345.1 Thuja plicata | reverse complement strand
GGGCCTCCATTTCACACCTTTGCACTCCATGACTAGAGAGCTATGGATCGATATTTGAGGCCTCATTCTTGAGCAACCTTGGATGGAATGATTCATAGAAGTGTGTCAACATTTTAGCACACACTTATATCTAGAATCTTGTAAAAAGATATCATCATTTGCTTGTGATTAAGGTGGTCAGACATACACGTACTTTTTATCTTTTTCTTAAAATTTTCACACTACTACATTGAAATCTAAAATTTTCAACAATTAGATTAATTTTTTTTCAAAAAAGGGCTTGTAGTTTAGAAACTATATTCAATTTCCTATAGATTCTATTCTTACAACTTTTTCACATAAGGTTGATAAGATGTCCAACTTTTAAGGTCAAGTTGACTAACCCTGATTTTCTGATTTTTCATTGCCACTTAAGGCCATAGATTGGTATACCATGATCCTGCACATACCCAGTGGCGAGGGTAGAGTGATGTTGAAGACCGGAAGCCTTCAACATATTGACTAATATATTAATTTGTGCACTATTTTGGTTAAGGCATTGCACGAGGTCCTCTTGTGTTGCATTTATATGACCTAATGACATATGTGGAGGCTCTACGGATGGCGATGGTTATGGACGAAGAGAATTTTGAGGAGGGTTTACGGGTGGCGATGGTGGTAGATGGGGAGAATTTTGAGAAGGGTTTACGGGGGGTGATCTTTCATTTTTTTCCTCTTCTTGGGTTGTTTGATGAATCTGATATGACATTAACAAAAGAAAATAAAAAATCAATATCATAACCTAATTTAATTACAAATGCAAAAAAATAATAATAAAAAAGATAATAAAATGTACCTTTGTTATGGGCTGTCATTGCTTGAAAATGTGGAATTTAT
Source organism: Thuja plicata (assembly GCA_018584345.1). NCBI lineage: Eukaryota > Viridiplantae > Streptophyta > Pinopsida > Cupressales > Cupressaceae > Thuja > Thuja plicata. Next base: position 306,885 of record MU223453.1, on the reverse strand, counting down.
TGAAGAAATGTTGTTTTCTTCAAAGCACGATCGGGTTTTGATGTTTTTTGCCCTCCTTCACTCTACTGCTCTATGGCTTAGGCGTTAGAAATGGCCTAAGCCATGGGCTTTCCAAAATATAATATGTTTCTATTAACCCGATCGGGTTATTAGAAACATCTTAGAACCCGATCCAGTTATTATAAACATCTCAGAACCCGATATGGTTATTATAAACATCTCAGAACCCGATCCGGTTATTAGAAACATCTCAGAACCCGATCGGGTTTTGAGAAAGATAGAGTTTTTTAATAATATTGTCTAGGCTCGGTTACCAAGCCTAGTACAATTTTGAAATTTCAATAACCCGATCGGGTTATATGAAATTTGAATTTTTTAAAAATATGTGTCCAATTTTTTTACTCACAACTTGGTGCACATACCCATAAATAAAAGTATTCATTTATTTGCATATGGGGGAATATAAATAAATAATTAAATTTATTTATTTATTAGAGGAATAATTAGTTTAATTAAATAAATATCATTGATTTAATTATGAGTGGGGATTTGATTTACTAAATGTGATTATTACATGTGTGTAATAATCATAAAGAGAGAATATTAATTAGATAATGTAATTATTTAATTAATTGAAATGTCACAGAGAATAATTAAATAATGTTAATTATTTAATTACTTTATAGAGGAATAATTGATGACTATTGATTTAGACGTTTAATAATTAAATAATTAATTAAAATCACTTAATTATGAAATTTAAAGAGAAATGATAAATTTTTAATTAGAAGATAGTAGAAGGATGCCAATTTGTTAAACAATAAAGATTATTTAATAATTTATGAAGAATGTTAGTAAAGTCATTGCGTTAAAGCCACAGGTCATTTTTAAGTGTCTACATTTTGCCCCTCTTTGATATAATGCATTTTCGAGCGTTGTTTCAAAGAATAATTGATAAGCCAATGTTGGATTTTTATGATGGTTAATTTGATTTGTTTTTGTTCTTTCCACCAAGGTTCAAATCTCATTGGGGATAAGGTCCCCCATTTTTGGCCTCACTAGTTCATAGCTATGGGTCAAAGCATTTACCCCTCTTTAAAAAAAAGAATAATTGATAAAAATAATGCCTCGGTATGCTCCTGTGAAAAAGCATCACCAACTAGGTATTATGGTGCCCCCTCAAGGAAATAAGAGAAAAATATAATGGTGGGCTCATTTGGTTGATGTTGTGATCAAGATCACAGCACAACTCATGGTTTGGAAAATGGAGGTCATACGCAAAATTTATGGGATCGAAAAGGTAAAAAGCATCATGACCAATAGAAATACAAGGTGTGTACATCCATTGAGGTGTGGGGGGGGGGGGGGGGANGGGGGGGGGGGGGGGGGGGGGGGGGTATAAATAGGAGTTGGAGGTAATTTTAAAGTCATTATGCACTTTTGGCTTTTGGAGAACTTGGTGTGGAAGGAGCAGTTTCTAAGCGATTTGCGGAGCAATGACAACTTAGGAGGATGGAGTACACATCGGAGACTAGGTCTAGACCTATCAGCGAGCAGCTAAACCCCACTTTCAGTGAGTCTCTACATTCATACTTTTATTTTGCCTCATTGTTGTGCTTTCTGCCAGACTAGGTTAGGACGATTAGGATATGAAACACCACATATGGGGTCATGTTTGACACACCCAAGAGTGTGAACCGATACATCTGGTAAACATAGGTTTGAGGGCTTGTTATTAACCAATCCACGCTTGGGGAAATGAAGTGATGCACATATAATGAGTGATCATCGCACATATGGCGTGGATCGACGCATATATGGTGTGTGGTTGACGCACATGGCTAAGTGTTTTGACACACATATGGTGTGTGGTTGACACACATGGCTAAGTGTTTCAACAAATAATAGTGTGGAGTGATGCACATGATGTTGGATTTGGTATTCTTTCTTTATTATAATGTTATGGAATATGTGTAAATGAATTTTTATTTTTCTTTTGTACTTTGATATATATGGTGTGAATGAAGTGACATGGATGCACTTTTTAGAATTATTTATATGTGTATGCGATATATAAAATGGATATATATTCTATTGTTTTTCTCATGCATGTGATATGTGGTATGTAAATGATGTAGCATATATGCCTTCTTTTATTGCATTTGGGATTGACTAGGTATATGCATTGGTATTTCAGATTAGGGATGATATCCTGATTACCAAGGAGAATCATCCCCAGACACTGGCTTATAGGCATAGACTAGATGATGATGACCGCGAGCATTTGGACAACCTTGGTTTACTCCATGTTGCACTAATGCCCAAGATTAGGGAAAATAGGGGCCTTGTCATCGCTTTGAGCGAGAGGTGGAACTCAGAGATGTCATCCTTCCACTTACCTACACGAGAGTGCACAATCACTTTAGAGGATGTGTATAGGATTCTACATATTCCTAATTGGGGGGAGAGGGTTGCATACTCTGTTGGGACAGGTAGAGAAACTCTTTGTGACCTATTCGATTGCACTGTAGAAAATTTTGGCACTAGGGGGTATGACATTAGATGGGCCAACATGTTGGGATATGATCCATACTTTGTGATGGTTTGTGGAGTTATGGTAGATGTTTTGGTTCTCGATAGGTGAGGTCATGGGTTTCCTATTGGTTGGGGAGAGATAGTGACTAAGATGTGGTTGCGGGGGACAATCTATTCATGGGGACCAGGTGTACTAGCTATGGTATATCATCAGTTACATGAGATTGTATACCATGAGGCTCATAGTTTAGGGTGTAGAGTCACACTTTTAAAAGTGTGGTCCTTTGAGCATATAGTTATATTTCGTCTAGTTTTTTGACAAACTAGTCATGCAACCAGGACAACCATATGTTTACTATTATAATGCAGTGGTTCATAGAAAGGTGTGCCACTTGAGGTATTGGACACATTGAGGGATTTTACTTGGAGATAGTACATTGGATGTTTGATGTGGGATGAACATGATGATCATCTCCAGTTTTATAGAGAAGAGAGATATCTTATTGGTCAACTGACTTAGTATTCTCAGATCATTGTGATATAGCTTCCTGATAGGGTACTAAGACAGTATGGAGAGAGACATGGTGTACCAGTGGGGTCAGCATAGTTTTCTAGATGTGTGATGGATATTAGAGGTTGGGGAACAGTGATCCCTATAGTGACAATAGTGGCACAATTCACCACTTTGTCTCTTGTGAGGTGGGATTGGTGATTTCAAATGTAAGGACCACAACAGAGTATGATGCATGGTGGCCTACACATAGGCTCATTCCTTACATGGATCCAGGGGTTCCTGTACCGATTGATATGCATCGTTACTCTAGATAGTAGCAGAGGATACATGGGAGGCGAGGTAGACGTGGTGGTCAAGGAGGAAGAGATGAAGGGAGAGATGGTGGATATGATGGAGGATTAGATGGAGGGAGGGATGGAGGATGAGGGGGTAGAGGTGATGGAGATGATGGTGGAGGCATAGATGACTGGGGTTGTAGAGGTGTTGTTATTGTAGATTCCCCATTGGTTGCTCCTACTATTGCTCGAATAGTGGGTGAAGAGGAATAGGTGAGAGAAGATGAGCCTATGGGAGGAGATGAGGAGGAGGAGGTGGATGTCACTGGAGAGAGTGGGGAGGAGATGGAGATAGAGACAATAATAAAGAGTACTATTAGATTTAGCTCTTCTAAGGGTGATGAGATGGAGGTTGGGGTGATGACACTAGACTCATGGATGTGTTCTGGGTGGTTTTGAGGAGGCTGCACAGGACATACCTATGAGATTGGATGTTTGATAGAGGGGAGGAGATTAGGAGGATGAGCTAAGGAGATTGAGGGATGAGGTTAGAGATCTCTGGGGTAGATTGGATGGATCCATGAGGATGGTGTCACCGATAGAGGCCAGGGTGACTAAATCTAAGGGGAGAGTGATAGAGGTAGATGCACAAAGCCATTAGGATACGATGAGGGTGATAGTTTTGGAGGGGAGGATAGAGAGGATGTAGAGGGATATGGATATGGAGAGGGACAGTATGAGGACAGAGGCACATGCATCATAGGCTATAACACAGGCAATAAAGGCTAGAGCTTAGGCATGAGAGATATAGGTGAGATAATTTATTGCTAGTGTGAAGGATTTGAGCCTATAGGAGACTATATGAAGACTATACTAGGCAGGGGTACTTGACACGACTAGACAAACCCAAGAGATGCAAAGAGAGATTGAGTATTTGTGAGGGCATTATGGGTGGGTTATTTCTGCTAAGCAAAGTGTCTCTAGCTATACAACATCATGGAGATTGTAGAGAGTGCAAAGCTCACAGAGTAGTGGGGTAGTTGTACAGCCTCTCAGAGCATCTCAAGTAGGTACATATGTACCTCCTAGATAGATTGAGGTCAGGCCTTTGAATTTTGTACCACCTAGACCTCCTAGACAAGAGGGTTGAGATAGTATGAGTTGATATTGTAGACACCTTTTTCATATATTTTGTGATCTTGTGAGCTCTCCTTTATAATTGTATCATCATAATTTACAAGTTATATATATATATATATATATATATATATAATGTAGTTTTGGTGGCCTTATATGATGTTTATGTGATCTACTTTACTTTATGCTTAATGTGATGCACATGTTTTCTATGATGAGATGTCATACATAATTATGCTACGAGATGAAATGATTCATGATATGCTTTTATGTCATGTCTATATGATGGATATATGCATTTCCTATATGTTTTGATGTCATGCAGATGTGTTATGCACTTATGTTTTTGTATTTTCATATGCATTTATATGATGCGACTATATGTGATGCAGATTAGATGATAGATTATGAAAAATTAAGTTTATGTTTTATATGCCTTTATATGATGGATGGATGCATTATGACATGTACTATATGTATGATTTATGATATATGAAAACTAACATGCTTTGGAAGCATGATGCACTATTTTTGTTGTATTGTGACACTCTACCTTAAAGATTTATTAGTACTGACAAAGATAATTGTTAGTAATGATAGTTAGGAGATGAGAGAGAATGAGAATAAATCCAGAGTGAAACCTTAAATTCTTTTAACCACCTTCGAGTTCCAACTTATTTGAGAAAATTCTTTCATCATTGAGCCACTTTTATTATAGAAAACTTGAATACCATCATACCCAGATATGAATGGTCTAGGTACAATTATCCCCTTGTATTTTAATAGGCACTTTGAATAGACAAGGAATGCAAGCAGTATAGCCGGAAAATGGAAGCACTTCCATTTTGGACTGGTTTAGCCCTCCAAGTAAGTGGTTTGGGGTCATGTCAAGTGCCTTGAATGGGTCTTTGACTTGGATCTGGCTTTTACCCATGTTTTGCCCCCTTTTCCACTTCTCTCCGGCCTATTTCTGGTTTCCTGATCTGCAAATCTAATTTCCTTGACCTCAGGGTCAAGGTTGACCTTCTAGGTCAAGGTCGACCTTGACCTTAACCTAGGTCAGGGTCGACCTCGACCCTGACCCAGGGTCCAAATTTTAGGTTTTCAGGGTTTCCAGATGTCGGGCTTCAGAAAGATTTAATTCCCACTTTCGGGTTAGCTGTTTCGGTCTTTGGGGCAACGACCCTTAAAATTATATTTAATATAGGTCCACTTCTAAGGGTATAGGTCTAATTGGAATTTAATTCTCCTATGTAGGCCTCTCTAGAAGATTGTACCCTACATTTATTTGGTGCATACATACTTGTGGATCCAAGGATTCAAATTTGCCACAAGGGTTTCTATACAAGCAAGGTGAATTGGTTTATTTTCTTTGTTTATTTATGCAATTTTAATTATACTTTAAGGTTAATTCCAAAACCAGGGTTTGACCAAGGCAAACCCCTCCCCCCAACAAAAAAACCATTTTTCTTATAGGTACAGGTTTGAGATAGCAGTTTCAAGTGCAGACCCGGGTACTCTTTTTGACAAAATTTTGGGATCTGGAAATATATTTTCTGTCAGACTGTTTAAGTCAAGGTTGACTTTCTATTTTGGGTCAAAATTGACCTAAGCCAGATCTGGAAAAGATTTCCAGGTTTTCTCCGTCTCTATGTTTCTGTGCCTGATTCGGTTGCAGAACTTCCGGAAACTCAGTGCAGACACCTGAAAACAACATTCTTCAAATCTGTGTTATTTTGAGGTTAGTACTTGTCTTCTAATTCATTTCAATTAAGGTCTTAATCAGTTCAAATATATTATATTCTTCATCCATTATTCAGGATTATAAGACTTTCTTCTTTCTTCTTCTTTCCGATCGATTGATGCATTTGTGCATTGACCATTTTTTTATGGTTGATCAAAGTGGATCTTTCCTTAGTGAAATTTGGGGCTAGGAAGGGGATCTTATCTTCTCCTCAATACTATCAACATCAACACAACATCTTCCATCAAACCACACATTACATTATACACATTTTTATATGGTACATATTTATATATTGTACACAGGCCAATCCATGTAGTTCGAGCATTATGAGTCAAGGCATGTGGGGTGTATCACAACCAATTTAACTATTGCAATATGATTTGAAATTAGATATTGTATGTGGATGTGAAGGCTCTTATCACAAACACCCAAAAAGATTGTTTAAGATTTCATGGCAAACATCCCACAAACAAAAGAAAACCATAAGTTATGAACCATCTCGACATCTCTAATCGCTTGTAGAATCACGAAGACGCATATGTACATGACTTTAAAAAATCAAGACATAACAAGACCAACTTGACTCGACAAGTTATCAACCATACTAATTATGTGTCTATGCTGTTATAGTTCTTTAAAAAGGACATTGATGATTGATGATGATGTCTGGTTCGAAGAATTAGATACCCCTCTTTAGACTGACCTATTTGGTTTTGAGTGCTTTCATCCATTGTGTAAGACAAGATGATCTTTTGAGAAAAGACTTGATAGATAAGACATATTGGTCAGTTTGATTGAGAACATGTTGATAAGTTGACAATTTTGACTTGGTTCCGTTTTGAGTTCAGACTTGTTGTATGATGTCATTCAATGCCTGTTGAAATGCGAAAGAAATGGTTTATGTACAAAGGACTTTATTGCATATTTTCATGGTTTTTTATTTTTATGTCCGTCTTTGATAGTTTTGACTTTTTGTGATGTTTTCTCAAGATGCTTTTCCAATGTTTTAATAATTTATTTATTTTTTCAGGTCTTTTTAAAAAATTTCAGGACATTTTTCAGTTTTTTTAAATTTTCTTAGGACATTGATGGATCATGACATTGTGATGCCCCCAGTCAGGACAAACCATACATTTTTATTATGAAATGGACATGATGGATTGACTTGATTTGGGACATGACAAGGACAACCGATGAATTTTGTACCACTATTAGATGGTAAAAGACATTTATTACAGAGTGAAATGACAAGTGATACTAGGTTGGAGCAATGATAGATAATGGAGCAATGATCCTTACACATGACACCAAATTACCCAATTTTCACCATAGTACTTTCCCAAGGTGCCACCAAAGTGGTTTTTACCATAGGACAAATTTATTTATCTTGTATTTCTATTTTTGTGTCACCTAAGATGCTAGCTTGTGAGGTTTTCATCAAGGTGACCATTTTTTTCTTTTTTGATTTTTTTTTGTATTTTTGACATTTTTGAAATAGGCCTACTCTGCGAGTCATGTATAATACTTGCACAAATGCAAGCCATTGATGGAGTTTGATAGAGGTTGGCCCTTTGAGGTGGTTATATGATATGCACTAGACCTATATATTGTTGTGATGATGTAGGGGCCCAGCCAGTTGGGCTCAAATTTTCCTAGCTTCTCTCTTTCCATTTGATTCTTTTGATTCTCCATGAGTACCAAGTCTCCAACTTCAAAGGATCATACTTTGACCTTTCTATTGTAGCTTCTAGAGAGACATTGTTGATAGGCCTGTAAATGGGTCAATGCATTATTTTTTTTCTCATCAAACAATTCTAGCTCTCGTAGTCTAGATATACAGTATTCCTCATTGGAAATGATATTCTAAAGGGGCATTCACAGTGATGGGAGCTCAACCTCAATTGACAAGATAGCTTCAGTACTGTAGACAAGTGAATATGGAGTTACTCATATGGGTATACGAAAAATGGTGCGACATGCCCAAAGGGTGGGATTCAACTTTAGGTGCCAGTCTTGTCCAACGTCATTGACTATCTTTTTAGGATTTTCAAAATGGTTTTATTGATGCCTCCACTTGGCTGTTACTTTGTGGATAATAGCATGAGGAAAAATTATGTTTGATGTAGAACTTGGCATAAATTTTGTTAACCTGTTTATTTTTTCATGGACTGCCAATAACTGTGATGATAACTTGTGGTACACCACACTGGCTAATGATATAGTTCAAAATGAACTTGGAAATCTATTTTCCAGTTACATAAGTCACTAGAATGAACTCAATCCACTTTGTGAAATACTCATTGGTTGCAATGATGCATTTATGACCATCAGAGGATATGGGTGAATATTGCCAACGAGATCGAGCCTCCATTGTGAAAAAGGCCACGATGAAGTGAGTGGTTACAACTCCTGAGATGACACATGGATGAGGTTACAATGTATATGACATTTGTTGCATTTCTGGAATTTATAGGCATCGGTCTCCATATTGGGCCAATAATTCCCAATCTTCTAAAGTTTTTTAGCTAAGGTTAAACCACTAGAATGGGCACCACAAATACCCTTTTGTACTTTTGGTAACATTGTTTGTGCTTCTTCTAAGTTGAGGCATTGTAAGAGTATTTCCTCTAGACTTCGTCTATAGAGTGTATTGGCTATGATAGTGTAACAAGAGGCTTGCCTTATTAAGGACTTCTTTTGGTTTTGTGAGAGGTTAGGGGGAATGATTTGGTTTGATAAGTAAGCATATATTTCCTGGTACCATGGAGAATCGAGACCAACAATCTCACACACAACCTTAGTTGTGGGGAGTTCGTAGACAACGACCATGAGTTGTTCAACCAAGAACTCATAATATGTCTCCTTGGGAGGCATATCCAACAAAGATCCTATAGTTTCCATGGCATCAGTTGCCTTGTTCCTTATTCTGGGGATTTTCTCAAATGATATCTACTCAAAGTATTTCTTAACATCTCCTGCCATGACTTTATATGGAACCAACTTTTTGTCTTTGGTGCCATAACTGCCATTGACTTGGTTGATTATTAATTGGGAATCTTCGTATACCTATAGATGTTGGATCTTCCATTCGACTATAGTTTTCAAACCTATGATGAGTGCTTCATATTTAACAATGTTATTTGTGAAGTCAAATTGTAGCTTGTAATATCTAGGAATGGAGTCTCCTTGAGGATAAATGAAGACTATACCGATGCCTGATCCCTTATGTGTGTGGGAGCCATCAAAATATAACTTCCACTACTTCTGTTCTTCTAAAGAAAATATTCCTTCATCTAGGAATTCTATCAACATTGGATGAATCGAAGGCAAAGGTGTATTTGATAGTTGGTCGGCGATAGCTTGACCATTAATAGCTTTAATGTCTACATTGTCTATGTCAAACTCGCTTAGGATCATGACCCATTTGGCAAGCCTCCCTGTTAAGGTTTCTTTGCTTAACAAATATTTTAATGGGTCAATCTTGGCAATTAGGATAATATTGTGACTTAACATGTTGTGTCTGAGTTTTTGGGAAGCAAAAACTACAGCCACACATGCTCTCTCTATAACTTTATAGTTAAGCTCATAAGTCACATGTGTCTGACTAATGTAGTATATGGACCTTTCCTTTCTTTCTGAATCATTTTGTGCTAATAGTGCCCCCAAGGAGTGCTCTATAGCTGAAATGTACAATAGTAGGGGCTGATCTTGAATAGGAGATACCAAGACTGGTGCTGAGAGAAGATAGTTTTTTAGTATCTGAAATGTGTTTTGACACTCTTCTGTCCATTCAAATTTTATGCCTTTGTGAAGTAGATACTAAAATGGATGACACTTGTCTGCCAATTGCGAGATAAACCTTCTGACTGATTTTAATCTGCATTTTAGACTTCTTAGGTTCTTGAGTGTTGTTGGTGGAGGCATTTCAATTATTGCTTGTACCTTTTCAGGGTCTATCTCAATTCCTCTTTGCGAGACAATGAATCCCAACAATTTGCTTGAATAAAGACACACTTTTTGGGGTTTAATCTGACCTTGTACTTTTGAAGTCTATCAAAAACGAGTTCTAATACAGATAGGTACAATTTCCTTTCCAATGTCTTTGCTAAGATGTCATCTACATAATCCTCCATTTTTATGTGCATCATATCATGGAAAATAGTAGTCATGGCTCTTTGATATGTGGTGCCAACTTTTTTCAAACCAAAGGGCATGACACACCAACACTAAGTACCCCAAGTACAAGTAAAATAACGTTATTTTCTGCTAATCCTCTAGTGCAATTTTTATTTGATTGTACCTAGAGAATCCATCCATGAATGATGGCATTTTGTATCCAGTAGTCATGTCAAGGTTAGTGTCTTCAATTTCATTAATTTTTTAAATTTGATAGAAGATTGAATTATTGAAATTTAAAATTATATAAATTAAAAGAAAGGAAGAAAAAAGAAACACTTTTAACTTCTACGAGATTTTAAATAGTATATACCATGTTTGACCTTCTTATTTTTTTTCTTCATTTAATATTTTTCTTATTGAAGATGATGGTGAAGCTCCTTTGATAAATTTCTTATTTTTAACTTCAATGCTTATGGGGTTATGGATTTCAACGCACGATAAAATAGGTGCGTGTAGTACCCTAGCGAGAGGTCTTCGATTAGGGTCTTTAATGGATTGCTGCACTTGGTCTACTTATCTACCCTTTTCTATTAGATTTGCACGTGCTTTTCCCCTTCCTCGTAACGAGGCGGCCGTTGCATATAATTCGTGGAAAACTAAAATAAAGGAACAACGAATAAAATAGCAGGGAAAGGAAACAGTTAAATTTAGAATATTCTTCTATATATGACGATCATGATGATGACGGAGGCCTCCGAAACAAAGGGAGGACTTCAAGCGAGTTGAGAAGCAGGAGCAGGAGGGCAGGAAATAGAGATGGCGGAGGGTGTGAAGAAAACATGGCACAAATACATGTTGCAAATGCAGCTCCACCCTTTACGAACAAAGGCCATCACCGCAGGGGTCTTGGCTGGTTGCAGTGACGCCATTGGTCAGAAGATTCTTGGCGCTAAAAGGATTCAGCTCAGACAGGTGTCTCTCATGATTGTGAGTAAATCCCCCTCCTCCTCTCGTGATTCTGACTAAAATCCCCCTTTGCATCCAAAATAGCACTAATCTTTGGTACCTTAGACAGGTGGTCTCGTGAACGTAATTAAAACTTTTCATTCATTCATTTACTCAAAACTATTTTCTTTCATCTTAACAAACGTTTTTCAAAACAATCGCGTTGTTAACTTCAATTTTGCGTGAAGGAGAATACCTCACAACGTCTTTGATATCTAGATGGAGAAATCTGCACACACTGCAATTGTAGGGGTCAGAATTTAGCTTGATCGTTCTGTCTCCCTGTAAAAGTGCACCTCAAAATTCCTAATTTAGAATTGTATCTTGAGAAGGCGGCTCCTATGAGGAGACAATATTTAAACCTGCCACTTTTTTATCAACACCAAAATTTTATAAAATTTAACCTATTACAGCTTCAGTTGAGCGGCTTCTGGAAAATAATGTTTGCTTGATATTTGTATAAATGTTTCGGATCCATGATCCATGATCAGGACGAGAAGCACGTGACAAAATATGCGATTATAGCCTGCTATATGAATTTTTTTTTAGGAAATATCAAAGGATTCCGATGCACTTGAATTAAGCTATTTCCACAATTATCTACTGAATCATTTATTTGCATTCATTTTCATCATTATTCAAAATTAGTAACAGTAGTAAGTTTGAGCTCCTTCTTTTCCTTTCTTTAAAGCTAGTGTTGACAACAATCAAGAAATTGCCGCTCCTGAAAGTAATTTGTCCCACTTCTGTTGCTCTGTACCTTGATCAGTAAGTGATTCATTTCTCGATGATTTAGTTAAGATTATCCCACTTAATTGTTCTAATCAAGATCTTTTGCATTATTTAACATGCAATCGCAGTACTTAACGTTGTAAGATAAATAGGTGGGCTAGTATTTACTCCTTTCCGGCTTTTAACCTTGACGGTATCTCTTTAGGTGAGAATATACGAGTCTACTGTCGGCAAGATACATACTAGAGAGAGTCTAGAGTAATATAGGGGCTAAATAGGCTCTCTTTTCTCTCTACTCCCACATATTCTGGAGTTTACATTCGTGAGCTAGAGGAGATTATTTCAGACACTTTTGGTTTCATGTAGGGTTGGAGTTTTAATGAATGGACTGCCGTGTTGTAAGGGTTTTGAGTACATGGCAAGCCATCCTATGAATTTAGATGCTTTTGATTATACCCTATCAAGAGCTGCAGTAAGGGTTGGTTCACCACTTCCATTTGCCCATTGGACTGACGAGGAAAAGTAGTGGAGTGCTTCATTTATGTGTCCATCTTGTCCTATAGTGCACACCAAAGGTAATCCAAAAACCTAGCATCATAATCTGATATTAGACTTTCTGGTAAACCAGAGTGAACACGAGTATAAAACAGCTCTGCCACCTCACTGCTTTTCAATATATTTAAGGGATGAGCACACATATCTTACTAAATCCATCCGCTACGATTAATCATTCCCTCTCTTAGACATGGAAAGACATTGTTAGGGGTTTTGACGGGAGTTTGGACCTAGGATGGGATGACTGGAATCACACTTTCTTGTTGCAAATGCAATCTTAGTTATTTTGGCACTTTCTTAAGTTCTTCTTGCTTATCTACTTTCTTTCTGTTTATAAGAATTGGAATAAAGAAGAGTATATTTGCAATCACCACTACTGGGATAATGTTTCTTACATAGTATCTTTGACCTTCCTTGATTATTATTTCTTTGAATATTAGTAGTTCTCCTTGACTAAAAAACATATTTGTGATGGTCTACTAAACTCTTGTTGTTGCTTATATTGAATTTCTTTTATTTCTTTGATCTTGTACTCCAGATTTGGATGCCTTGCCCATGCCTCATGTTTGTATTGATGTGATCATTCTGAATGAAATCTATTATTAGCAGGGACAAAATAATGCTTATGATTTATTCTGTGGGTTGGGACTCTCGAATTGTCTGATTTACCTAAACTGGTCAATTGCAGCTGTATGGCTTTGCATATGCAGGGCCATTTGGGCATTTCTTGCATAAGTTAATGGATCACATCTTCAAGGGAAAAAAGGATACAAAAACAATTGCTAAAAAGGTAATCCACTATACAAATGTAGAAAATATATATGTAAAGTCCTTGCTTCACAAATTTCTTGTTTGTAATTATTTTCAATTCGCTTGCAATTTATTGTACTTTCTTGATATTGAGTTTGGCATTGGCTTAGTTAGCTTTCTAAAATTGAAATTCCTGAATAGCTAATTTATGGATTTTTCTGTTTATAATAGTTAGAGCCTGTTTTGTTAGCTGATGTCTGGAGTTGGGATTTGAATTTTTGTTCCTGCAAATGTTGTGTGTGCTCCATGTTTTCAATTTTAAATCATATTTGGAATTGGATAAGAATGTTATGCTAATAAATTACAATGATCTTTCAGGTTGTGCTGGAGCAGCTAACTTCTTCACCATGGAATAATATGTTTTTCCTCATTTATTATGGATTAGTTATAGAGGGTATGATTCTAACTCTATATAAGCATGGAGAAATCCAAAATGTAATATTAATGCCAAATTCCAAGAAAGGATGGATGTCATGTGTAAGAGGTATAGGAAAAATAAACTGCACATGAGAACAACCACTAGTTAGTTATAATTGCGGTTGTCTTCCAGTTTGAGTTTATGAGTTTTTGTCACTGTCAAATTTCCAGCAATTGTGCTATTAGAATGTTTTTGATAGAGAAAATGAACTGCACGTGAGAAATCATCATTAATTCACCTAACATTACATTCTTCTTCGACAGTTTGTGTCTCTTTGAGAAGATGGAAATCAGTTCCCTTATCTGTTCTATGATCAATTATTACATGAGGATTCTTTTACTGTTAGATGTCCACCAGACTGATTTTGCTACTAGAATGTTTATGATAGACCAAATAAACTGCTCAAGAGAACACCATTAGTTCAATTAAAATTGCATTTTCTTCTAGTTTTTGTTTCTGTAAGGATATGGAAATTGAATCAATATACATTTTAGGATCAGTTATTAGATGAGCGTAATGGTACAGTTAGGTTTACATTGTTTTTGATACTAGAATGCTTATGTTTCCGTTATAAGTATAATGTAGAAAAAAGAGATCTTCCGTACAATCCTTTTCTTGAGTGTTTTTTGGCAATAATTAATTAAAAGGTTTCAGTTATTGGTCACCTCTGCCCTCCATGAATTCTATACAGTACTTGGAAAGAGTTGTGCAATATCAGACAGGAAGACACTAAAGACACTGAACAAAGGGATGATAAAGACAGTCTTCAAACAGTGCGAAAGCTCTTTAATGCAACTGAGCATATAGCAAATCACATAAAGGCAAAATCAGTTTGAATTTGACAACCATAGAAGTAGAAAATATAATAATTAACATTGTAGGAGTAAGATGATAAAAACAGTGCTATAAGCTGATCTCCTAGATGAAGAGAAATGCCATAAACCAAACAAACAACAGCCAGAAGGTGGCCTAAAGAGATGAATTACGCCTTAGCCTCATCTTACTGAGTACTGGCTCATTATTATCTAAGAATTTGACTCATTCCAACCTTCATCCTCACTCTTTCTAGGATATGGATGTTAGACTATTTTTAGTTTCCCAGGTTCTTGCTATTTTTAGCTCGTTATTTTAGAATCTTAGTTAATGGTCATTTAGGTTCTTTTTTTGAGTTGTCTTAATTAGTTTATTTATAGTCGTCTATATTTAAACGACTTTGCTTTTTCGTTAAAACCTTTTGTAAATTCTATATATTTGTGTGTTTGGTTAATACAACCATTCCGTTTTTTAGAGTTTCATGGTATCAGAGTCAATTTTCTGGGAGATTAGCTTTTCTGTAATTCGTGTTTGGAAAAACGCATGAGGAAAAATATTTTTTTTTGTTGAGTTGCGTCTGTTTGAGGAAGCCAACGCATAGGGTTTGCTTAAATCGTGAGTTTGAGATTGATCGCGTGGTTTTGTGCCCCGCTTTTGGCAAAAATAAAATAAAAAATTTACAAAACAAGACTTTTTTTGGTCGCGTCTTTTCTTTTTTGCCAATCCCAACCCGCATTTTTTTTGGTCATGGCGTTTTTGAATCCATGTGTGAGTCTAAACCAAAAACGACGCAGATTTTTGTGCTTTTTGTCTACAATTTGTTGTCAAATTTTTACCTTCCGTGATTTCTGCCTACATCCGCACGGATTTCTGGTTCCGTTTGTGGTCTTTGGTCGTGTTTTTTGAGATGCGACTCAGTTATTTTTTGTTTCAACAAACAAAGGCTGGAATTTATTTACACCCAATCGTGATTTTCAGGCTTTTTGATAGACGTGATTTAGGGTTTTTGCACACTAATGGTTCCATTTTTTAAAAAAAAAATTTGGGCACGAAACCATAAAGCCTAAATTTGGATTTCAGCAGATAGGGTTTTCTGTTGTTTTTGGAGAAAGGGTTTTCAATTATTTTCCACTAAAAAGAAGTTTCCTTTTTGACATTTTTTTTTTTCAGGTTTATCTGCTTTGTTTTTGCTTTTGCTTTTCTAGCGTGCTCAGTCTTGGAAGTTATGCAATGTCTGCCTCGATTTCTGTGCCTTCACAGGGTTGACCAGCAACCTCAGATTTCGTGATGGCGTCTTTGACCAACATTATGTTGGAGGGAAATCAACGATTCAATGGCCGTAATTACAACACCTGGAAGCAACGTATGATGACAATATTCGAATATCGGTGTCTTGACAAAATTATTCTGGGTAAGAAACATGTCTTACTCAAACTGGGTCAGATCAGGATAAATTTGATGAGCGTAATCAGGAAGCCGTCATACTCATAAAACTTCTGTTACAGATGATCAACTCCCTCAGGTGCCTTCCGACAAAATAGCTGAAGAGATCTGGGATCTCTTGAAGGATCTTCACAATACGTCTGACAAGAGCCGCACTTTCTTTTTGAAAAATATGTTGTTTTCTATCATGATGGATGAGAAGATGTCTCTCCAGGCACATCTTACAAAGATCAAGGACATTTGTGACCAGCTCGAGGCTATTGGCTGCAAGATGGAGGAAGAAGATATGGTAGTGATCACGCTGAAAAGCCTGCCCCGATCCTACGAGTGATCACTTCTACTAGTGTTGATCTGAAGTTTCTTGATCTTTGCAACAAGCTTCTGCAATATGATAGATGGAAGCAATGCTAGTTCGCCCTCTTCTGAACAGGTGGCCTTCACAGCCAAAGCCTCAGATAAGAACAAAGGTAAACCTTAGTCCTCCCAGTAGAAGGCACCAGGTAAACCTCAGGCATCTTCAAAGAAGAAGAGTGTTTAGTGCAATTATTGTCACCAGTCTGGTCACATGAAAGATAGATTGCAAGAAACGGTTGATAGCAACACAGTCTTCACACGAAGGGTCTCAGCAGAAGGTCCAAGCTTCTACGCATTTTGATCAGAAGGAGCTTGCCTCCTATGCGTTCATGGCAACATGCCCATTAGATTATGAGACATCATCTGTCTAGTACGTTGACTCTGGTGCCTCTCGATATTTCATACATCGTCGGGATTGGTTCACAGAGTTCACACTTTTCTCTGATTCAGTAATTTTTGGAGGCGAGGAGTATACAATTGTCGACAAAGGCAACATTCAAATTTCACTTTGTGGGAGGGATTTGATATTTCTCAATATATACTTTGTCCTAGGTATGAAGCTTAATCTACTGTCAGTCAGTCAGATTATGCTTCATTCTCCCCAGCTGGATGTTGTCTTCTGTTTGCACAAGTGCAGTATTGTTGATAGGGAGTCTCACTACTGTTGGAGTTGGTCTTAAGGATCGTGGTCTATACAGACTCATTGATACAAGTGATTCTCAGGTACAGGCCATGGCAACCAGAAGCACTTCCATCAACAATCTTTTGCATCAGTGGTATGGGCATCTAAATATCCGCTATCTCTCTCAGTTGGCTCGAGAGAGTCTAGTTGTTGGATTACTTGAGATTCAAACACAAAATCATGGAGTTTGCGGAGCATGTCAGGCTTGGAAGTAGCATAGGACTCCGTTGTCAGATGACGACACTTGGAGGGCATCCAAGGTCTTTCAATTAGTTCATGCAGATATTTGTGGACCCATGAACACTCCATCAGTCACTAGCTGCAACTATTTTTTGCTATTTGTTGATGATTTCAGCAGGAAAATATGGGTGTATTTTCTTCAGCATAAATCAGAGGTGTTTAGCATGTTTCAGAAGTTCAAGGCCTTAGTGGAAAAAGAGTCAAGTTGTCAGATTGTCACTCTTCGGTCCGACAATGGTGGAGAATTTTGTTTATCTGAGTTCTCCACTTCTATGCATCACATGGGATTAAGCATTAGCTTACTATACCTTACACCCCATAGCAGAACGATGTTGTTGAGTGTAGGAATCACACGGTCACTGAGATGGCTCGATCTATGTTGGAGCATAGAAATGTTCCAAAGAATTTTTGGGCTGAGGTAGTCTTTACAGTAGTTTATCTCCTGAATCGGTCTCCCACACAATCGGTTAAGAAGATGACCCCAAAAGAAGCTTGGCCTAGACGAAAGCCCAAAATCAGTCATCTGAAGGTTCTTGGCTCTACAACTTATGTATGGATTCCAGATGCCAAGCACACCAAACTGGATTCCAAGACTCATAAATTGATGTTCACAGGCTACAGTGATACACATAAGGCTTATCGGTTGATTGATGTTGTTACCGATCGTCTCATATTCAGTCGAGATGTGGTGTTTGATGAAGATCGAGGTCCATTTCAGCCTTCTTCTCTAGTTTTGAGTCCTGAGGATTAGCCTCCACAGGCTACAGATCTCCATGTTCGTCTTCCATTCGGTTCACTTGATGGGAGGGTTTTAGATGACATTGTGCCATCCACCCCTCTGCAGGACATTCAAGCCCCACATCTAGCAATTCCAGGTGATGTTGTTCCTCCTAAAGTGGATGTTGGTTCTTCTACTCTCCAGCCTAAGTGGAGGGCCAAGACCATTAGTGATCTTCATGATGATGAGCTTGTTGAGGGGAGATCAGCTAGGAATAAGAGCAAGCAGTGTACCACAGTCAATTTTTCTCTTATGACCAATATTCACAATGTATTTGAGCCCTAAACATATTCAAAGCTAAGGGCATACCAGAGTGGGAACAAGCTATGGCAGCTGAAGAGTCTCATGAAAAACAACAGTTGCGTGTTGTCAAATCTTCCACCAAGGAAAAAGCCCATTGACGGCAAATGGGTGTATAAGGTCAAGTATAAGTCTGATGGAATACTTGATAAGTACAAGGCACGATTAGTAGCTAAAGGGTTTTCACAGAAGGAGGGCATCGACTATGAAGAGACATTCGCTCTCACTGCTAAAATGTGTACCTTTTGTCTTGTCCTCGCCCTTTCAGCTCAATTTGGATGACAAATCCATCGGATGGATGTCAAGAGTGCTTTTTCTCAATGGTGATTTGCAAGAAGAGGTCTACATGACACAACCTCCAGGTTTTCAAGTTGCAGGTAAAGAACAAGTTTGCAAATTGGTAAAAACTCTTTGTGGCCTCAAACAGGCTCCCCATGCATGGTACATCAAGATTGATAAGTATTTGATTGATCAAGAGTTTTAGTGGAGTCTTGATTCTAATCTATATGTCAAGCACGCTAGTAGTGTGATTCTTATTCCTGTCATCTATGTTGCTGATCTGATCATTATTGGTAGTGCAACACATTTGGTCGAGCATGTCAAACAAAATTTGTGCCAGACTTTTGATATGATAGATTTGGGACTTCTCCATTATTGTCTTGGTGTAGAGGTTTGACAGATAGATACTTCCATCTTCATTTCTCAGTCAAAGTATGCCAAAAGTTTGTTGGATAAGTTTCAGATGCATGATTGCAAACCAACATCTACACCTATGGAGAAAGGGCTGAAACTTTCAGCTAAATCAGATTTATCGGTGGTGGATGAGTCAACATTTAGGCAACTAGTGGGAAGCCTCATCTTTCTCACTGCCACTAGACTTGACACCAGCTATGTTGTGAGCTACATTTCTCGCTTCATGATAGCCCCAAAAGCTAAACATTGGGTTGTAGCGAAGCATGTGCTAAGATATGTGAAGGGCACTCCTGATTTTGGCATTCTCTATGGGAGAAGCACAAATCCATGACTCGTTGGTTTTACAGACTCAGATTGGGTAGGTTCTATTGATGACAAAAAGTCTACTTCTGGGTATGTTTTCAGTTTGGGCACAGGTGCAGTCACATGGACCAACAAGTAGTAGGTAGTATCACTTTCCTCTACCAAAGTTAAATATCGGGGAACTATTAAGGTAGCTTGTGAGGCAGTTTGGCTTAGACGGATGCTTGTAGACATGCACATGCCTCAAGCAAGACCTAGTCCCTTGTTCTGTGATAATCAGGGAGTTCTAAAGTTAACTAAAAATCCAGTCTTCCATGAACAAACAAAGCATGTTGACCTTCATTGTCACTACATCCGCCATCTTGTCAAAGATGTATCAGTAATGTTGCTGTATGTCCCACTGAGGACCAGACTATAGACATCATCACCAAGTCTCTCAGTTTGGAAAGGTTTGTCAAGTTTAAGGGGCAACTTGGTGTAGTTGATAGAATGACCATTAAGGGAGGGTATTAGATTGTTTTTAGCATCCTAGGTTCTTGCCATTTTTTAGCTCGTTATTTAAGAATCTTAGTTAATGGTCATTTAGGTTCTTTTTTTGAGTTGTCTTAATTAGTTTATTTTTAGTCATCTATATTTAGACGACTTTGCTTTTTCATTAAAAGCTTTGTAAACTCTATATATTTGTGTATTTGGTTAATACAATCATCTCGTTTTTTAGAGTTTCAATGGAAGAGCTGTGACAATCAAAGTTTGATAACATAAAAGAATACAAAACTTTCAAAAGGTCCTTATCTTTTGTAGATTTCATGAGACTATTCAAGACAGGCCTTACCAATGCTAACAAGATTTTTGTTTAGAGTTGGACGGCCCAACATCTGAATGGGTGAGTAAATATCAGTCTTTTGTTCCTCAAGAGTTTCTTTTTCGAAGAAAATTTAATAAATTTAAATTTTGTTTTATTATTTATTTGAGCTTGGTTTTCATAGATTTCAGTTAGACCCTAAGAGGCTAATTTGAATGTTGTAGTCTTTGGTCTGAACTTCATTCCATAGAATCCTTGTCAAGGGTTTAGATTCTTGTTTAATCCATATCAATTTAAATTTTAGTTTGATCTTGGGGAGGGGCTATCATAATAATAGATATTGAAATAGCCAAATGACACATTCAAGATCATAGTTTGCAAAGTCCTTGAGTACTCTATTTTTTTTGCTGGGCGAGTTTTCACAAGTTTAACTCTCGCGTTATTGTAGATGCAAGAAAACATGGGTGAAAATGTCGACACAGGTAAAATACTGGTCAAAATGCATTCTTCACATATTTTTGCTATCAAACCATGCTTTGTCTCTTTCGACTAAAAGATGTCAATTTTTAATTTACTACATTTTTTGATTGAATTTTACAAAAAAAAAATCTTTAAGAGATTTTAATTTTTAGTACTTTCTAAGTTGTCGAGTTTTTGCCAAGTTTTTGTCGAGTTGAAAATTTTGGGCTTGCCAAGTGTTGTCCTCAATTTTGCATTCCCCAAAATTGGGGCAACCCTACGCAATTCTCAAATGATTGCTAGGAGTTTTTCTCTAAGCGTGTCGATGTTATGGAAGGAGTATTTTTCAGTGGAATCAATCATCCCTTGATTTCTGGTTGCTCTTTCTTCTAACAAAACGTCAAGTCCTTTCTTTTTCTTGTTTTTCTCTTTTTGCTTCGTTTTGCGTCTTGTTCTTGTTTCCAGTTTTGGTTGGCGTCCTTGGTTTTTCAGTGGCGTTGTGAGCAGTCTTCCGCATTCTTTCAAGGTCAATAGAGAAATGGTCTTTTCTGGTCAATCACCTAAAGTATAAGCTTATTTTGTGTGTGTGATAGATTTAAAATTCTATCTTAAAAATTTTGCGCTACTCTGCGAAATTTTGCTTAGAAATTCTAATGATTGCGTAATTTTGAATTAAATTCGCATATCAGATCATTAAATTCTAAGACGCATATGAATGTTTTAAAGTTCTTGGTGTAATAAATTTTACAAA